>WBZZ01005156.1:52500-62500 GCA_019918135.1 Paulinella micropora
ATTATTATTATTATTATTATTATTATTATTATTATTATTATTATTATTATTATTATTATTATTATTATTATTATTAGGGAGTACATAGGCCATCGGTCCTTTCCATGGGCTGATTGGTATAAAGCTCCTAGAGTAATGTTCTATGCCGTCACTTCCTTTATTCCACCGATTGGTGTGGAGACTTTCCTTATGGAATGGAGGACTGGATGCACATGGCCTTTTGGCTCAGCAATTGGCAGGAGATACACTATTATTATTGTTATTATTATTAGTGGCACCGCGATAGCCCAGTGGTTAAGGTCTACCATCTGGGACCTGTCGCCAGTTCGATTCCCGTCGGTGCCAGTATTCTCAAAGGATATTTTCTTTGGAAGTATCGGGGGTGTCAGTAGAGCCTATCGTCAAATCTTCGTACTCCCCTCGCGGGTGAGACGATGGAGGCACATGCGCAGAAATGCATTCGCCATTGACTGAGAAGCACTATTATCATTATTATTACCATTATTACCATTATTACCGTTATTACCATTATTATTATCATTATTATTATCATTATTATTATCATTATTATTATTATTATTATTATTATTATTATTATTATTATTATTATTATTATTATTATTATTGGACACCGTGATAGCCCAGTGGTCAAGTTCTACCATCTGGGCCCTGTCGCCAGTTCGATTCCCGTCGGTGCCACCAGTATTTTCATTGAACATACCGTTCCGTCTGGACCAGTATTTTCATTGAACATACCGGCCCGTCTGGAAGTGTTGGAACTGCCCTTGCGGGGGTGTCATTAGAGCTTATCGTCAATTCTTCGTACTCCCCTCACGGGTGAGACGATGGAGGCGCATGTGCAGAAATGCATCAGCCATTGACAGAGAAGCACTATTATTATTATGATTATTATTATATTATGGACACCGTGATAGCCCAGTGGTCAAGTTCTACCATCTGGGCCCTGTCGCCAGTTCGATTCCCGTCGGTGCCACCAGTATTTTCATTGAACATACCGGTCCGTCTGGACCAGTATTTTCATTGAACATACCGGTCCGTCTGGAAGTGTTGGAACTGCCCTTGCGGGGGTGTCATTAGAGCTTATCGTCAATTCTTCGTACTCCCCTCACGGGTGAGACGATGGAGGCGCATGTGCAGAAATGCATCAGCCATTGACAGAGAAGCACTATTATCATTATTATTATTATTATTATTATTATTATTATTATTATTATTATTATTATTATTATTATTATTATTATGGACACCGTGATAGCCCAGTGGTCAAGTTCTACCATCTGAGCCCTGTCGCCAGTTCGATTCCCGTCGGTGCCACCAGTATTTTCATTGAACATACCGGTCTATTTCTGGACCAGTATTTTCATTGAACATACCGGCCCGTCTGGAAGTGTTGGAACTGCCCTTGCGGGGGTGTCATTAGAGCTTATCGTCAATTCTTCGTACTCCCCTCACGGGTGAGACGATGGAGGCGCATGTGCAGAAATGCATCAGCCATTGACAGAGAGGCACTATTATTATTATTATTATTATTATTATTATTACGACCTCCAAAACCAGAACTAGTCGTTTATAGTCGAATGATACAATGACGATATTGAGAAAATTCGTCCATCTAGTTCAGAGCCGTCCATCTAGTTCATAGCTCGAACGCAATTATTACCTAATCAACACAAGCAAGGTCCTAAATGTCTGCCACTCCAATAAATCAAGATAAGTGCGAGAATTCTTTTGATTGTTGCTGATGCAGGCTGTCGGAAGCCATGGACGGGCAGGTCTGTACGGCGTCGGGGCGGGTTTGGTTGCTTCAAGTGTCTACTATCATCTGCGCGTCAAGCCCTTGCTTGAAGGTTCAGCTGCGCCCTTCCATCCCTGTTCATGATCTTATGCTCATCATACACTGCAGAGGCCGACGCAGAAATTCTTGCCATCGATCATGAGCCCGTGCCGCCGCCACCGTTCGAGCACCCTCTCGATAGCGAGAGCTGGGCCTACAGGACCTGGTTTAAGGTCGGCACTTTGTTTTCCCTTTTCTGACTCTAGTGGGAAAGCATCACTGCCATTTCGTAGGCCAAGCGACTGCTCTTCCTGGCAATTGTGTTCGCGCCAGTGGCCTGTGCCTCCATCCTCATGAAGCTCAGCGACGGCAACCCTGAGTGGAGGCAGTACTTCCTCGACTGCATGGTAATAATGCCTCCCCGTCTCCCGAGTTCTACGAGCCTTGTCTGCATAGGTCACAGCACTGAGCTCTGCGGGCTGCACTTTCCAGAAATTCGGCCAATGGGTGAGTATGAGGCCGGACATGTTCCCTCCGGACGTCATCCAGGCACTGTCTACATTGCAGGTCTCCTGACTTCTCATGGAAACCTGTAACGTTTGCATGAGCAAGTGTTGCACTTGTTACTGTTTACTTGGCAGGCTGGATCTCCCGCTCACAAGATAGAACACACGCGGCGAATGATCAAGGAAAGCTTCGGCGTTGAGCTAGAGGTCTAACTTGAATGCTTGAATCTTGCTGTTGCCGATGGATTGAAACGCGTGTTCTGTCTTCTGCAGGAGTTGTTTGAGGAGTTTGATGAGGAGCCTGTGGCCTCGGGCACTGTGGGCCAAGTGCATCGCGCCAGACTCAAGGCCAAGGTAATCCTTGTTTCCCCTCTACTCAATCTAAATGGTGTCCTTATCCGCTGCGGCTGCTGTCGCGTGCAGGCTGGCCAAGAGAGAGGAGATGAGGTAGCAGTCAAGGTGCGCCATCCGCACGTGCTCGAATCAAGCTGGATGGACATCGACCTCATCTATGAATTCGTTGACAACACGGACTTCATGGTCTTTTGAACTTATTCGCTACTCCATGCAATCATGTTATCATGTCGTTCATCTGTCTGGGGCGCAGGCTTTCCCTTTTGACAAAGACGAATTCTTGCGGAACGTCCAGAAGCAGATAAATTTTGAGTGGGAAGCATACAACCTCAAGAGATTCGCGCGCAACTTTAAGCAAGAGATTAAGGAAGGGAAGATGAAGTTTCCGCAGGTCGTGAGACTAATTGTCTTTTCGATAAGTGTAAATTGTGACTGTGGCCACAAAACTGCATTCCCTCGCAGTTCCTACCCTTGAACCCAAAACAATGCTGTGCCGACCCAGGTTGTATCTGATCTGTGCACCCACTCGGTGATGGTCGAGACGTGGCTCCCTGGCAAGACTGGCGAGCACATCTTCTCACAAGTGCTTACTTTTTGCCTCTCTGCATCAATCTATCAATTCCTCTCCTTACTCAGGTTGGAATGTTCTTCAAGGAATGCAAGGATGTTCCTGGCAAGTTTACCTCCGCGATCCAGAAGAAGAAAAAGGCGCTTGCCGAAACTGTGTTTGACATGTCAATCAAGATGTTCCTTCGTGATAATCTGATTCATGGTGACCTGCACGGTAAACACGTATGCGTGGCACAGCTCGAATAATCAAAGTATACATGTAGGTGGTAATATTCTTTATAATCAAGAGGATGACAGCTGCGCGGTTCTGGATGTGGGGCTCACCACGTCCCTGGATCCAGACATCAGGCCAAGGTTTAATCAATTTCTTCGAGATCTAGTCACCTGCCAGGTCAATCAATAGTGCCAAGGATGCAGTCGAGTAAAGACGCGTGCTGTGCAGGTGGACGACGTAATAGACCACTGTTTAGCATTTCAATCCAGTCGCACTGAACGCCTTTCCGAGCAGCAAGAAGTATTTCCCCTGACATAGCTTTGTGTTTTAAATAATCTTGGACTGGGTGTTTTATAGATAAAGATTAAGGCTGACATCGAGAGAGTAGTACGTACGTATGTAAGTAGCTCATGCAAGGCACCTGATGGAGGTCCGGTGCAACTCGGTATGTTTTCGTCGATCATATCTGTCTCGGTCCGTTCACTACAGCATGTTTGGTGTGGTGCAGGTGACTGTTGCGGACAGTTGTTCTTCACGTTTCAAAATCACGGTCTGTTCGTTCTTTTAAACGCATATACATTCCTTTCTGTACCTTCATACAGGTTTGCAATTGCGAGGGGATGTTGCCTCATCGATCATGACTCTGAGCCTCAGCGAAGGCCTCATTCGCTCTTTGGATCCCACCTTTGACATCGTACGCTCCAGTTTACCGTATTTTTCGCGCTTCGGGGTTGGGGAGCCATTATCATAGATTTTGCCTTGAGAATTTTATTTATTTACTTCTGAAGTCTAGAATAGTTCAGAATAATAACTCATTTCTCATTTTTCTAGTTTAGAGTACATGCTGCATGGAACTATGTATAAGCTTAACATGTACATTTCATATATTTTATTATACATATACATATATTGTATACATACATAAATATTCACTTGAATTTAACAAGTGTCAGACAGGTACTGTTCCACACTGAGTTTCATTCTCTCACCTTTTTTCATTCCGATAATGGTGTGAGTTTGGATACAACCCCAAGGGGTAATTACACAACGAACCCTTGTTGAAGATCTCTATGGCTGCATAAAGTCCTGACTACAGAGAGCAGGTGAAATACCAGTAAATAGCAGAGCGGTCACTTCGTTTATTTACTAAGATTTCTACTTGTTTGCAGACTTCATTGGGTTGCAAAGTACGGTCACTACTGAACGTAGATTGTGAGTTTGGTAAGCTTGCGCAACTTGAAACAGCTGTAAACTATTTGAAGGCTGGCTTCAAGTCAAACTTGTAGTTTAAGTTTTCAGAATTTGCATTTGGAAAAGGTTTCCTCAGTCATAGATGTAAAAAAGCAAGCCAAATATTGTTTTCCGTCACTCTTGTTAACTTGTCCACAAATTTACCGTAACGTGGGTGTTTCACGGGAAATCAGGGGAAAAGGAAATAAAGTGGGAAAAAGGCAATAGTTGATATTTTCTAAAAGAACTTTGATTTGATTGTTTGAAGCTATTTCTGAACGAAACTTCGAAAACTAGTTATGTGAAGTCGAAATGTCGTGCAGAGGAGAATCTAACGTGTATTAAGATCACTAGTCTTACCCTTACGAGCTTAAGCCAGAGGAAAAAAAGGATTTAACAACCAGATTTTTTTTGGTCTAGTCGAAATTACACCCCGCCTGTAACTTTTCCCAGTACTTTACTTAGGAACGCCCTGCGGGCGGGGGTGCCACTTTAGTGGCAATGTGAAAACAAAAATTTGTCACTGACTAAAACTTACTAGTAAATTTCTAGAATTATTAATAATGAACACAACTGATTCAAAGCTAACCTCCATTTCAGTAGTAGAAAATGAAGCAAGAATTGAAACCAGGCAAACAACAAACCCTAGGGAAAAAGTTAAAAACGTAGTGTCGCTTTGAACCGTGTCAACTGACAACTTGAGATGCGTCATTATCAGACTGATCACTTTAACGACCGGCCAAAACCACTATCGTTGATATTATCATTAAGTTTTACTGGCTAGTTGGATTCTCCTCTGCACGACGTTTCGACTTCACTAATTAGTTTTAGATTTCGTTCAGGAATGACTTTAAACGATTTAATCAAAGCCTGAAGTTTTACGACAACCCCCTCTCTATTGCCAGGCTTTTTTCCCCTGATTTCCAGAAAAACGCACGTTAAGGTAAATTTGTGGACACTCAGTCAAGAGAAAGGAAAATAATATTTGCAGCACAATCCATGCTTTTACATCATGATTGTGAAAGACTTTTTCCAAAAGCGAATCTCGGACTTGAACACACAACTTTGACTTGAAGCCACTCCTTCAAGTGCTACACTAGCATTTTCAAGTCACGCGATACCAACCGGCTCACAATCTACGTTCAACTGCGATCGTACTTTGCAAACAAAGTCTGCAAACAAATAGAAATCTACGTATTAATAAATAAACGAAGTGACCTCTCAGCTATTTACTTGTATTTCACCTACTCTCAGGCGTTAGGGCTTTTTGCAGCCATAGAGTCTTTTAATAAGAGTTCGTTGTGTATTTATCCCTTGGGGTTGAAGGGTATCCAAACGACAGGATACAATGCAGCTACTGAACATGCAAGCTAAGTCTAAATGTTTTGAAAATTGATGGAAGTAACATGAAAATGAAAGATTTTAATGTATTTTAACTATTTTAAACAAAAAAGTTAAAAAAATTGAATATCTAGCAGTTACAACTGTTTTTCAATCGTTAGCCATATCCGAAGTTGGCTAGATAGTGCTTTTGGCTTGCTTGAGCTTGGTTTTTCTTTGTTTTTATGTTGTTTTACATCAAAATCAACGTAACTATATTTAATTTATTAAATTCTAATGATATCACTTCAAATTCAAATTCAAATTCAAATGTGACTATAAATTTTCAAGTTGGTGACTGGTGGCAGCCACTCACTTATAGTCGTTATACATACTCACCGACTACTTGAACTATGCATGAAATTATATTAATACTAGTTTGCTTAGCATATTTACAATGTTTTTGAAGCATAAAACCGGTGTGGAAGCTTAGACTTCAAGTTGAGTGACAGTGTTTTACAATAGTCACTGTGACACTCAGAATACTTGCCACTCACTTGTATTCGTTATACATACTCACTGACTAATTGAAATATGCATGAAATTATATTAATAACAGCTTGCTCAGCATATTTATAATGTTTTTGAAGCATAAAACCGGTGAGGGAGTTTAGAAATAAAAGATTCTGAAAGTATTAATATATAAATTAATAATTATATATTAATATTGAATGACTCTCTAGCAACTAGTTGCGACGTCGTCTGCGATCCTGTCTGATCCTGCCTCTGCGGGCTGGTGGTGGTGGAGCAAGGGGACGAGGAGCAGCTGGTGGTAGCCCGAGCTCTGGAGGCCACCAGACATTCGATCCAGCTCCTCTAGTATTAAGTAATAGCTGCTGAGCGGTAAGCTGAGCTCTGTCAGCTATAAACTTAAAGTCAAAAGCTGGTTGATTTCGAAAGGTTTTGATGTTCAAAAAACCAGGTGTATCTGTGGCCTCAAAATGGTGGTATTTGTAGAGATCAGGAATACGTTGCACCTTGTGATAGTATTTATCATCTCTACAAACTGTGTCTTGGAAATACAATGCCTTGGAATTGGACAGTTTTGATTCAATCAATCTGCCCAAGTCCCTGGCAGTTTCCCAAATCCAGTCTTCATGGAATGCCATGTAGGCCACCATCTGAGCGATTTTCCCCGCATGAGTGTCGCAAAGGCCCTTGCCATGATTAGATGGCCAGAAATTCCAAGAAAAATATTCTAGTCAAGGATGCTTGGCCCGGACAATGCTAGCCTCGGCAAGAGAACATCTTTGCTTGTAATGTTTCCTTCCACCATCAGAGTCCATATTATTATATTACTTTTGTTTTCCCAAGCGGCTTGATGATTCTTTCCATAATATCATGCAGCCATTGGCGAAAAAAAAAGTAATCGTTGTTACCGTCTGTCTCATCTCTGTGAGGCATTGTGTCAACATAGTTCTTTTGTATCCCACCCCTAGCGTCACCAGTCAAAAGAACAGCTATGCTGTCATTCACGTCTTTTGTTTTACCACCACCGACACTCATTCTAGAAAAGTCAGTAACCATCAACACATATTGTTGATCATTTCTGACTTTTTCCAAGTCGTCATCAAAACACTTCATGTTTTCTTTCGCTTGGAAGTGATGTTCAGCTTTTTGAATTTCTCTCTTCAAAACTCTCTTCTCTTTTTCTTCCTCCTCACTTAATTCTCTCACTCCATCTGCCTCTTGCACCTTAGCTAATCTTGCTATTTTACCCTTATATTCCCGACAAGTCGGGCACTTTCCCCAAACTGTAGTTGCCCTATCCTCTACCCAATATTGGTTATGTAAACGTGTCCACTGTGGGCGGAGGGGAGGGTGAATTAATTCTTTAATTTTGGAGTGCGGGTGGAAAAGGAACTGTCCAAATTTGTTTGACCAAAAGGAGCGAAGATCCGTGAAGCTGAACCCGGCTCGGGACTTGTTATTGTAAGCTGGCGTCATATTAATAATTTAATTATTTTCAACTAGAGTAAAAACGCAAGAACTTTCTCCTAGCTTCAACTTCATGCCATGCTTGCTATTATAAGAAGATAAAAAAGAAACAAACATGACATGATATTGTAGCTTAAAAGTGGGAGGCCACATACTTGGCACTCCGTGGTAAAAAAAAAAGAAAAAGACCGCACTCCATGCTCGCAACGCGCAACCCACAGCTGCATCGGCTCGTCGGGATTGTAGAGGGGATTATCAGGCTCGATAAGCGGACCCGCCTGGCAGCCACAATCTCCTGACCCTACCCTTAGCCTCCTCTTCAGCATGGAACCCCACCCCAGTTGGAACTCAAAAAAAGCGGCCTTCGTATCTTCCTCCTCCTGCAGAATTGCTAAATTTTTTTGAAGCCGTTGCGGCTGGTCCTCAAGCCTCGGGCTGACGTCGAATACCACCGGAGGGGCAAGAGAGCTGGGGCGGGAGTGGACAACGGAGGAGCCGCGGTTGCAGACGTGCCTGTAGGATGCCTTCTCGACATGGTAGGTTGGGGGGCTGCAGTTGTCGCACCTCCAGACGTCGGTATCCCCGGCCTCAAAGGCCACCTCCAACTGCGACTGCGTTCGCTTCAACTTGCGCTTCTCTTGATGCTGGTATCACTCTCCATTGCGAATGGCAGAAGCTATGGCCTGCACAAAAACAAGAAAAAAAAACAAACAAACAAACATACAAACAAAAAAAAAGAAAGAAAAACAAACAAACAAACAAACAAAACAAAAACCATACATGAGTACAAGCCAACAAAGAAACAAATTACCGGCAGAACTTGCTTGTAGTAAACGGGGAAGGAGGCGTACTCGTCGTAGACTTTACTGACCGTGACGCGCTCAACGAACTCCGTACTGGACCGAATGTGGCGATCATGTGATGGGTGAAATTTTGAAAGGTAGTACTCGAGCCCAAAAGAGTCCATACCTAACTCTAACGCGATAGGATCATAGTCAAGAGGTGTGGTCTGAAAGGACCTATAAACGAACTCAAGACCCGCCCCCCCTCTTTAAGACCTAGCTAATTTTCCGAAATTTCACTGAGCTTAAACAGCTGCTGTACCTCTCCAAGCAAAGCACGCACATGAGCAGGCACTGTGTTAGGAGTCACTGTAGGCAGACCTTGAATGTCCTGTACTACCCTACATACTACAGCAAAGCCCCACTTGGCTAACTCACACATGGGCGATGCAGCCCCAACATCCCCAAAAAGCTGTCCTGCCTCACTGCCT
Organism: Paulinella micropora; assembly: GCA_019918135.1. NCBI lineage: Eukaryota > Cercozoa > Imbricatea > Euglyphida > Paulinellidae > Paulinella > Paulinella micropora. The sequence continues at coordinate 61,761 of WBZZ01005156.1, forward strand.
AACGACGTTAGGATTTTATCTATTGCAGAGATGGTGGAGGAAGGATTTTCTGGACTTCTAACTTTAGACTTTGCTGCCTCCTGAAAAGATATGTGTAGGCCGTCCTGAATGTCTCCCCTCACTCTATCTAACACTACACAACTATCTTTTGACTCTCGCTGTGATAGTAGGCGTGAAGAAGGCGCAGGGGGGGCAGGTAGGTTGGGGGAAGATGGCTGGGCAGATGAACTCCCAGTCGAGGCAACCGTTGGCGATGCTTCCACGAGACCGAGTGCTGCTCTCGCCTACAAGCAGCAACACCAACCCAAAAAAATGAAGTACAATCTCACGAAAACAGTGGCAAGTTTTGAAAAAAAGCAACGCAACAAACATTGTCTTCCCATCTCTTCTTCTCCGCTCGGCGGTCCTCCCATGTTGGGAAGCGCCTTTTGGACATGTGAGTCTGAAATCAAGGCAACAAGTGGTGAAACAAAAAATGAACGCATGGGAAAAGTGACATTGCGGAAGCAACAAATCAATACAAAAATAGCTTGTGTGTACGAGGGCAACACAGCAAAGGCCACAAGAACCACATTCACCACATCATGGCAACGCAAAAAGTTGACAAGTGCTGGTTCCAAACCAAAACAAATCAAAAATCCACGCAACCAACCCGAAAATGCCGGCCGAGTCAATTTTGGGAAGGGTTTTTGCTTGTGTGCAAAAATCACGCAAATTACGTATGTTGCCAAAAAGAACCG
>WBZZ01005156.1:67500-75000 GCA_019918135.1 Paulinella micropora
TATATATACTCTCTCTCTCTCTCTCTGGCTCTCTCCTCTCTCTCACACACACATACATACATGTATACATGTATACATACACACATACACACATACACACTTGCACACATACATACATAATATACGTACATACATACATACATTTATATAACATACATACATACGTACATATCATATATATCTCATGTCTCTCTCTCTCTCTCTCTCTCTCTCTCTCTCTCTTTCGCTACAGACAGAGACAACACACACACCAACAACACACACATAACACACCACACTAAAGTGAATGGGGGGGGGGGGGGCGTATACCCCCTCCACCCTCCCTCTCTCTCACACACATACATGCATATATACATGTATACATACAGACATAGAAACTTGCATACATACATACGTACATACATACATACATCTATATAACATACATACATACATCATACATACATCTATATAACATACATACATACATACATATCATATATATATACTCTCTCTCTGGCTCTCTCCTCTCTCACACACACATACATACATATATACATGTATATAAAATTCATGCACACTTGCACACATACATACATAATATACGCACATAGATACATCTATATAACATACGTAGATAATACATACATATCATGTATTTCTCATATCTCTCTCTCTCTCTCTTTTAATACAGACAGACACAACATACACACACCCACAACACACCACCCTAATGTGAATGGGGGGGGGTGGGCTAACCCCCCTCCCTCTCCCTCTCTCTCACACACATACATACACATATACACCTCTCTCTCTCTCTCTCTGAGTGTCTCTCTCTCTTCTTCTTCTTCGTTTTTATTGAGAGAACAATTTTTACAATCGGACTCAAGGATCGTCCACGTGAAAAGTATAGCTATTAAGTCATACCTTTATCTAAGGTGGAAACCTAGTTATTAAATCGAGCGTATTAATTGAAAGTATTCTCTCTCTGAGTCTCTCTCTCTCTCTCTCTCTCTCTCTCTCTCTCTCTCTCTCTCTCTCTCTCTCTCTCTCTCTCTCTCTCTCTCTCTCTCTCTCTCTCTCTCTCTCTCTCTCTCTCTCTCTCTCTCTCTCTCTCTCTCTCTCTCTCTCTCTCTCTCTCTCTCTCTCTCTCTCTCTCTCTCTCTCTCTCTCTCTCTCTCTCTCTCTCTCTCTCTCTCTCTCTCTCTCTCTCTTCTCTCTCTCTCTCTCTCTCTCTCTCTCTCTCTCTCTCTCTCTCTCTCTCTCTCTCTCTCTCTCTCTCTCTCTCTCTCTCTCTCTCTCTCTCTCTCTCTCTCTCTCTCTCTCTCTCTCTCTCTCTCTCTCTCAGTCTCTCTCTCTCTCTCACTCACTCACTCACTCATTCTCTCTCTCTCTCTTAGAATCGGTTATAGAAAGGCTGCAAAAAATTAATAAAATATAGATATATACTATGTTTCCGGTTATTCACACTAGTAACAGTTATTTGATTTTATTTTTTACTGCTGACGACATTCAAGAGAAAAAAAATCGTGGCTTTTTAGATTTTGATTGGAATTTCGATTTTGTGTAATTTTTTCCGGATTTTGTGAAAATTCAAATTTCTAGATTTATTAATAACTGTAATATTTTGCGAAAATTTTCGATTCTTTGCGGATGCATATGGCAGTTAATTTGAGAAATTTAAATTTTTTTCACAAAATCGAAATTTCAACCAAAATCCGAAATCTAACACAAAATCTGAAATTTAATAATTTTTTACGTCTTGAATGTCGACAGCAATAATTCAAACTGTAGTGTTTGTGTAGAATGAGGTGTAATAAACTGCAAAGTGGCACCCTACGCCAACCACCGCGCTGCCGACCCCGCCTCGCAGCGCTGTGCGCACCCTACGCCAACCCCGCGCTGCAGACCCCGCGTCGCAGCGCGACAGCGCTGCGAGGCGGGGTCGGCAGCGCGGTGGTTGGCGTAGGTGCCCCCCCCCTACTGCTTCATGTACACATGCACTGCTGGCCAAAATAACTCTATAATATCTAAATCTATCACACTGGCGTCGGCTCTGCCGGACCAAAAATCTTAATACAATCAAAGACTTAGTCTCTCTGATCATCGGCGTCACGTATCCATAGTAAATTATATCATTGAAGTTTGAAAGAACTCATGACAACACTATCAATGCATGCTTTATCCTGGAGTCTAGACATAAATGGATTTGTGGTTTTCGATCAGCAAGGCAGTTTTGTGGTTTACAAGTATATACGATTCAACTGCAGTGGAGAGAAATATTGTTTAATGTAAATTGAAAGTTAGCAGTGGCTCATTAGATGCAGACAAATATGTTTCCCTTCCGGCGATGTTTTCAGTGAAGCATGTCGTACACATTTCAATTGAAGTTAGGGTTAGGGTTAGGGTTAGGGTTAGATGTATACACACAGACATACACACTTGCATACATACATACGTACATACATACATACATGTATATTACATGCATACATACATCATACATACATCTAAATAACATACATACATACATACATATCATATACATATATACTCTCTCTCTCTCGCTGGCTGTCTCCTCTCTCACACACACATACATACATATATACATGTATACATACATACATACACACTTGCACACATACATACATAATATACGTACATACATACATACATCTAAATAACATACATACATACATACATACATACATATCATATATATCTCATATCTCTCTCTCTCTCTTTCGCTACAGACAGAGACAACACACACGCACCCACAACACACACATAACACACCACACTAAAGTGAATGGGGGGGGGGGGGGCGTTAGCCCCCCTCCCTCTCTCTCACACATACATACATATATACATGTATACATACAGACATACACACTTGCATACATACATACGTACATACATACATACATCTATATAACATACATACATCATACATACATCTACATAACATACATACATACATACATACATACATACATATCATATATATACTCTCTCTTTCTCTCTCTCTCTCTCTGGCTCTCTGGCTCTCTCTCACACACACACATACATACATATATACATGTATACATACATACATACACACTTGCACACATACATAATATACATACATACATACATACATCTATATAACATACATACATACATACATACATACATACATACATACATATCATATATCTCATATCTCTCTCTCTCTCTTTTGCTACAGACAGACACAACACACACACATAACACAGCACACTAAAGTGAAGGGGGGGGGGGGGAACGCCCCCCCCCCCCCCCCTCCCTCTCTCTCTCACACATACATACATGTATACATGTATACATACAGACATACACACTTGCATACATACATACGTACATACATACATACATCTATATAACATACATACATACATCATACATACATCTATATAACATACATACATACATACATACATACATACATACACATCATATATATACTCTCTCTCTCTCTGGCTCTCTCCTCTCTCTCACACACACATACATACATGTATACATGTATACATACACACATACACACTTGCACACATACATACATAATATACGTACATACATACATACATTTATATAACATACATACATACGTACATATCATATATATCTCATGTCTCTCTCTCTCTCTCTCTCTCTCTCTCTCTCTCTCTCTCTCTCTCTCTCTCTCTCTCTCTCTCTCTTTCGCTACAGACGGAGACAACACACACACTAACAACACACACATAACACACTAAAGTGAATGGGGGGGGGGGGGGGCGTATACCCCCCCCCCCCCCCACCCTCCCTCTCTCTCACACACATACATGCATATATACATGTATACATACAGACATAGAAACTTGCATACATACATACGTACATACATACATACATCTATATAACATACATCATACATACATCTATATAACATACATACATACATACATATCATATATATATACTCTCTCTCTGGCTCTCTCCTCTCTCACACACACATACATACATATATACATGTATATAACATTCATGCACACTTGCACACATACATACATAATATACGCACATACATACATCTATATAACATACATAGATAATACATACATATCATGTATTTCTCATATCTCTCTCTCTCTCTTTTAATACAGACAGACACAACATACACACACCCACAACACACACACAACACACCACCCTAATGTGAATGGGGGGGGGGGGGTGGGCTAACCCCCCTCCCTCTCCCTCTCTCTCACACACATACATACACATATACACCTCTCTCTCTCTCTCTCTGAGTGTCTCTCTCTCTCTCTCTCTGAGTCTCTCTCTCTCTCTCTCTCTCTCTCTCTCTCTCTCTCTCTCTCTCTCTCTCTCTCTCTCTCTCTCTCTCTCTCTCTCTCTCTCTCTCTCAGTCTCTCTCTCTCTCTCTCTCACTCACTCACTCATTCTCTCTCTCTCTCTTAGAATCGGTTATAGAAAGGCTGCAAAAAATTAATAAAATATAGATATATACTATGTTTCCGGTTATTCACACTAGTAACAGTTATTTGATTTTATTTTTTACTGCTGACGACATTCAAGAGAAAAAAAATCGTGGCTTTTTAGATTTTGATTGGAATTTCGATTTTGTGTAATTTTTTCCGGATTTTGTGAAAATTCAAATTTCTAGATTTAACTGTAATATTTTGCGAAAATTTTCGATTCTTTGCGGATGCATATGGCAGTTAATTTGAGAAATTTAAATTTTTTTTCACAAAATCGAAATTTCAACCAAAATCCGAAATCTAACACAAAATCTGAAATTTAATAATTTTTTACGTCTTGAATGTCGACAGCAATAATTCAAACTGTAGTGTTTGTGTAGAATGAGGTGTAATAAACTGCAAAGTGGCACCCTACGCCAACCACCGCGCTGCCGACCCCGCCTCGCAGCGCTGTGCGCACCCTACGCCAACCCCGCGCTGCAGACCCCGCGTCGCAGCGCGACAGCGCTGCGAGGCGGGGTCGGCAGCGCGGTGGTTGGCGTAGGTGCCCCCCCCCTACTGCTTCATGTACACATGCACTGCTGGCCAAAATAACTCTATAATATCTAAATCTATCACACTGGCGTCGGCTCTGCCGGACCCAAAATCTTAATACAATCAAAGACTTAGTCTCTCTGATCATCGGCGTCACGTATCCATAGTAAATTATATCCTTGAAGTTTGAAAGAACTCATGACAACACTATCAATGCATGCTTTATCCTGGAGTCTAGACATAAATGGATTTGTGGTTTTCGATCAGCAAGGCAGTTTTGTGGTTTACAAGTATATACGATTCAACTGCAGTGGAGAGAAATATTGTTTAATGTAAATTGAAAGTTAGCAGTGGCTCATTAGATGCAGACAAATATGTTTCCCTTCCGGCGATGTTTTCAGTGAAGCATGTCGTACACATTTCAATTGAAGTTAGGGTTAGGGTTAGGGTTAGGGTTAGGGTTAGGGTTAGGGTTAGGGTTAGGGTTAGATGTATACACACAGACATACACACTTGCATACATACATACGTACATACATACATACATGTATATTACATGCATACATACATCATACATACATCTAAATAACATACATACATACATACATATCATATACATATATACTCTCTCTCTCTCGCTGGCTGTCTCCTCTCTCACACACACATACATACATATATACATGTATACATACATACATACACACTTGCACACATACATACATAATATACGTACATACATACATACATCTAAATAACATACATACATACATACATACATACATATCATATATATCTCATATCTCTCTCTCTCTCTCTCTTTCGCTACAGACAGAGACAACACACACGCACCCACAACACACACATAACACACCACACTAAAGTGAATGGGGGGGGGGGGGGCGTTAGCCCCCCTCCCTCTCTCTCACACATACATACATATATACATGTATACATACAGACATACACACTTGCATACATACATACGTACATACATACATACATCTATATAACATACATACATCATACATACATCTACATAACATACATACATACATACATACATACATATCATATATATACTCTCTCTCTCTCTCTCTCTCTCTCTGGCTCTCTGGCTCTCTCTCACACACACACACATACATACATATATACATGTATACATACATACATACACACTTGCACACATACATAATATACATACATACATACATACATCTATATAACATACATACATACATACATACATACATACATACATACATATCATATATCTCATATCTCTCTCTCTCTCTCTCTCTCTCTCTCTCTCTCTTTTGCTACAGACAGACACAACACACACACACCCAAAACACACACATAACACAGCACACTAAAGTGAAGGGGGGGGGGGGGTAACGCCCCCCCCCTCCCTCTCTCTCTCACACATACATACATGTATACATGTATACATACAGACATACACACTTGCATACATACATACGTACATACATACATACATCTATATAACATACATACATACATCATACATACATCTATATAACATACATACATACATACATACATACACATCATATATATACTCTCTCTCTCTCTCTCTGGCTCTCTCCTCTCTCTCACACACACATACATACATGTATACATGTATACATACACACATACACACTTGCACACATACATACATAATATACGTACATACATACATACATTTATATAACATACATACATACGTACATATCATATATATCTCATGTCTCTCTCTCTCTCTCTCTCTCTCTCTCTCTCTCTCTCTCTCTCTTTCGCTACAGACAGAGACAACACACACACCAACAACACACACATAACACACCACACTAAAGTGAATGGGGGGGGGGGGGCGTATACCCCCTCCACCCTCCCTCTCTCTCACACACATACATGCATATATACATGTATACATACAGACATAGAAACTTGCATACATACATACGTACATACATACATACATCTATATAACATACATCATACATACATCTATTTAACATACATACATACATACATATCATATATATATACTCTCTCTCTGGCTCTCTCCTCTCTCACACACACATACATACATATATACATGTATATAACATTCATGCACACTTGCACACATACATACATAATATACGCACATACATACATCTATATAATATACATAGATAATACATACATATCATGTATTTCTCATATCTCTCTCTCTCTCTCTCTTTTAATACAGACAGACACAACATACACACACCCACAACACACACACAACACACCACCCTAATGTGAATGGGGGGGGGGGTGGGCTAACCCCCCTCCCTCTCCCTCTCTCTCACACACATACATACACATATACACCTCTCTCTCTCTCTCTCTCTGAGTGTCTCTCTCTCTCTCTGAGTCTGTCTCTCTCTCTCTCTCTCTCTCTCTCTCTCTCTCTCTCTCTCTCTCTCTCTCTCTCTCAGTCTCTCTCTCTCTCTCA
>WBZZ01005157.1:0-2500 GCA_019918135.1 Paulinella micropora
GACTTGTATGTATGCATGTCTGTCTATCTGTATGTATGTCTGTATGTCTGTATGTATGCATGTCTGTATGTATGTCTGTATGTATGTATGTATGTATTTATGTATGTATGTATAACGTATGTGTATGTATGTATGGTATGTATGTATGTACATATTTATGTATGTGTATGTGTATGTATGTCTGTGTATGAATGTATGTATGGTATGTATGTATGTACATATGTATGTATGTATGTATGTATGTGTATGTATGTATGTCTGCATGTTCTGTATGACTGTCTGTATGTATGCATGTCTGTCTGTATGTATGTCTGTATGTATGTCTGTATGTATGTCTGTATGCATGTCTGTATGTATGTCTGTATGTATGTATGTATGTATGTATGTATGCATAACGTATGTGTATGTATGTATGGTATGTATGTATGTACATATTTATGTATAACGTATGTGTATGTATGTATGGTATGTATGTATGTACATATTTATGTATGTGTATGTGTATGTATGTCTGTGTATGTATGTATGGCATGTATGTATGTGCATATGTATGTATGTATGTATGTATGTATGTCATTGTATGTATGCATATATGTATGTATGTATGTATGAGTGTATGTATGTGTATGTATGTATGTAATGTATGTATGTATGTGTGTGGTGTGTGTGTGTGGTGTATGTGTGTGTGTAATACTGTGTATGTATGTATGTATGTATGTATGTATATGCAGCATACATATTTATGTAAAATGCATATGTATGCATACATCATATACATGATGTATGCATACATGCATACATATATATGTGTAACATTGACACACACCACCACACACACCACACACACCACACATACACACACATACAATATGACAATATGACAATATGGCTGGATTTAAGGGTACCCTTTAGCTTAAGCTAGATGGAGGTGAGATATTGAAAAATAGAGGTCACTTTCAATACATAATATGCAGACTCTCTCTCGGAGAGGAGAGAGAGAGAGAGAGGAGAGAGAGAGAGAGAGAGAGAGAGAGAGATCCCCACACAGCACAGCAAAATCCCCACAAACACCTAAATGAGCTCTCAAAATAAACCCCCAAATCATCTCGTCCACCCTAACCTCCTCCCACAATCCTTCAAGCCATACCTGTCTCTCACCTCTAAAAATAACAAAAATAAAACATATAATAAGAACATAAAAAACAACAACAATAATAACAATAATAACAATAATAATAACAATAAAAACAACAATAACGCACACAACAATACACTCACAATATATCACACCAACATCCACTCCCTCAAAGCACATTATCAAAACCTAATCACACACCTACAACTCCTACCATTCCAACCAGACATCATCATACTCACAGATAACTACATCAACCAATCAATCAGTAACAACGCATTCCCTATCCCTACATACATAGCTCAACATCACATCGACATCTCAATATATTATAAAAGCAACATGCACATCACAATAGACGACAAACAAACCATATCGGACTCATGCAAAACACCACTAACTCTAAGAATATATAATAATAAACTTAAAAATAAACCAATACACACAATAATAAGTATGTACAAACGCCCACTCATAGACAAACAATTCACACACGCATTACAAAATAACATAAACAGCATACTACACAAAACACCCACAAGCACAATAACACTGGTAGGCGACATTAACTACAACCTACTTGACAACATACATAAACCACACACAGATTTTCAAAACCTAATGATACACAACAACCTCTACACTACAATAACAAAAGCAACGAGACACGACATGGTCCACACAACATCCCACACACTCATAGACATGATAATCACTAACATTAATGCTAACATAGAATCAAACATCATAAGCCCATGCGTATCAGACCATCATCCCATATACGCAATAATACACACCCGCACAAAAAAACCAGACACAAACAACACACCCACACTCACCAAAAGCATATATGAGAAAAACAAAGACACAATCCTAGCAAACCTCAAAACACAGTTAGAATACATCACACAAGACAACACAGAAAACAGCGACACAAACCAAAAATTTAGATACATACAAACAACAATAACAAAAGTTATAGAACACTTCGAACGAAAGCCTAAACAAAGTAATAGAAGAAAGAGCTGGTGCAACCCCATAATAAAGAGGCAAATAAGAAAAAAGCACCTACTATATCAAAAATGGAGAGATAACTCGACAGCAGAAAACAAACAAACATACAGACTACAGAAATACAAAGTCGACAAAATAATACACAAAGCCAAAAAAGACGAAATAATGAAGACGCTAGAAGAAAATAAAAACAACCCAAAGAAACAACACAGAAAACTCAGAGAGTTAGTACCTAACAACAAACCACCGAGAGTGTCACCAACCACAATACAATACAACAAAACATACACAGACCCAATAGAAATAGCAAACGCACTCAACGATCATTACATAACAATAGGCAAAAAAACA
>WBZZ01005157.1:7500-10000 GCA_019918135.1 Paulinella micropora
TTGTTTATAGCACTGCGAGATGGGCTGGAAGCGTGCGGAATGCTGGCGCCGCTGCAGCAGCTGGTGCTTGAGTACGCCTTGCCTACGGGCTGGGACCAGCTGCGGCAGGCTCTGGAAAAGTGAAGGGGGAAGGAAAAGGACATGATAGTAATGATTCAAAGAAAACAACCGGCCGCCGCCGCCGACGACGACAACGACGACAACGACGATGGTGGTGGTGGTGGTGGTGGTGATGATGATGATAATTATGATAATAATGAATGATGATGATGATGATGATGATGATGATGGTGGTGGTGGTGGTGGTGGTGGTGTTGGTGGTGGTGGTGGTGATGGTGGCGGTGGTGATGATGAAACGGTAAATAAGCAATCTTGTTAAATTATTTGAATTATCATTTTACTCGTCCACAGTAATAACAACAAACAAACGAACATCCCTTTCCCACCCCCCCCCCCCCTCCCCCAGAGAGAGAGAGGGAGAGAGAGAGAAAGAGAGAGACTGAGAGAGAGAGAGAGAGTGAGAGATAGAGCGAGCGAGAGAGAAGTGCACATTCAACAACAACAACAACAACAACAACAACAACAACAACAGCAGCAGCAGCAGCAACAACAACAACAACAACAAGAACAACAAAAAGTGCATATCAATAACCGGCTAAGGACCTACTTTATTAATACCACTCGAAGACGGCGAAAAAGTTCACCACCTGACTTCTTTTCACAAGTTTTCCCAGTACCGGTATTAGTACCTTTTCCCCGCATCGGATGCCAAAAACTTGAGGCGGTCAACGGCGTATCCACTGAACTATTTCACGCTTGACCGGCCGGAACTTAACTTAGCTAGGATTTTACTAGTACGCAAGCACTGTTTTACCGGCCCCGTAACCTCTCCGACATCTTCAGCTGTACTCTCTCAGGGCCCGCTTCCCTCCCTCGGACACTCAAGGCACTTCTGAGCCTTCCCCCACCCAACTTGAACTCCAGACTCGCCCATACCCCAGCTCAGGCCTCACGATGCCACCGTGACTGCAATATGATTCAAACAATTTTACTTATGCCCTTCGCCTACCTACCGTCCATGCTCAAGTTCCTTTTCAGCCGCGAGTCCGAGGCTACGAGTTGAAAAGCAAGCGTTCCGACGGCATCCGACCACTATTGTACTATGATATATCATGATAGCCTACCGGCGGTAGTCAGTGGAAGTTTGAAAAACTTGAAAAAAAAAAAAAAAAAAAAAAAAAAAAAAAAAGTTTGGTTGAAATGTGGATTGCAGTATATCCACAAATGTGGATCACATCTTGCCGGAGTAACTTGTATTAAGTTTTAACTTGATATTAATAATTATTAATATTATTTGTTCAAGTATTTAACTGTTTTACGCAAACAATAAAATACTTGCCACTTGTCACTGAGGAATAAGTGGGAAGTCGAGGAGATATTAATATATTTCCATCACCCCCCCCCCCCCCCTCTCCCGCCACACTCGGGTCACCACCACCATTACACACTCGCAGGGGTGAGACTGGGAAACTTGCTTCGAGGCTTAGCGTAGTCTCAGAATACAATGACCGTCTCAATCTGATCTTAAATGTGTAATAGTCACTAACTTACATCAATAAATGTAACCAAACAAACAAACAAAGTCACTAACTTACATCAATAAATGTAACCAAACAAACAAACAAACAACAAACAAACAAAGAAACAAACATGCTTTTAACTGTACCATAGTATCCGCACTCGAGCGGCAGAACTAAGCAGACTTGTATAATGTTTCAATAATTCGGATATCTGGCTACAGCCGTCTTTTCTGTCATCTAACACTGTTGACCGGAACAACATCAGCTTAAGTACCGGTACAATTTTGACGTAGATTTGACTACGACGATGCTTGTAGATTGCACTACCAGGGAACCCGACAGCGACGTGCCGCCGTGGACATTACCATTCAAAACTCAAAGAGACAATCGATCCCGGGGGACCCCTTCTTCCCATTCCTTCCTTCCTCCCTCCCTCCCTCCCTCCCAACTTCCTTCCTTCCTTCCTTTCTTCCATTCTTCGTTGGAATCGGTGTGCAGCCACCTTGGCATGTGACTTTTCCACTAACCCTGACTTCAACAATCATAATTTCACTTAGCAGCAGTATTCGCGCCGAAGCAAAAAAGAAAATACCATCTCAAATTCATTACAATTTTGATTATGTACGCTACAGGAAGATAGAAGAACCATTTGACGGTGTTGATATGGCTAATTGCTGTTTTACTTACTCTGCTTTGATGTGTTCATAAGCAGTCTTGCATTTAGATGGGTCAATAAGCCTGTTGCCTCCGTACCGGGCTATGAGCGCATCTACACGCACAGATATAGAGATTGAATCTTGTTGGCATTATTATTATTATTATTATTATTATTATTATTATTATTATTATTATTATTATTATTATTATTATTATTATGATTAGTATTATTATTATTATTATTATTATTATGGACACCGTGA
>WBZZ01005157.1:15000-35000 GCA_019918135.1 Paulinella micropora
CATGTCGTTATATGTATGATAATGTACGTGAATATGCGTGAATATGCTTGAAGATGGTAGGCATGAGGCGTGATTATGCTATAATGATGTATATGTGTGTGTTGTAATGTGTGTGTGTATTTTGCTTTCCACCCTTTTCTCACCACCACCACCCAAGCGAAAAGACATGCAAAAGATGGGTGGGTGGGTGGAATTATTTAAAAAAAACAACAGGAAAATTTACTCTAAGCACTTTTGTGCTAGAGCGAAAAATCAAATCTGAGGGTGAAGGGGTTGTCTTTGTAATGTTCAAAATTTTGGAGCGGGAACTAATAAATTATTGTACTTTTGTGCTAGAGCGAAAAATCAAATCTGAGGGTGAAGGGGTTGTCTTTGTAATGTTCAAAATTTTGGAGCGGGAACTAATAAATTATTGTTCCCGCTTAATTTATTACCTTAATTAACACTGCAGCGTTCACTTTTCGGTCTCCCTTACGGCACACCCACTGATATTTGTGAAATGACGCTTTTGCTGCGCAAGCTTGCAACAATCTCATTTCACAACACACACAACATGAGCTTCTCCCCTCTCTCCTAGGTCCAGTAAAACCATCTAACTGCAAATGCTAAATTTTTACGATCTTCTCAGTCTGATTGCATTATTTTGACAGAATCATACCACAATCATTAGGCAAAAAGGAAGTACTTTACAGCATATAGGCGATCTCAACGTAACGGCGGTTTTGCAAACGTAACGGTGGTCTGCTGACTTAAGATTTTTGGTGCATCTTGCATAACTTTCCTTTATGGGAGTGTTATGTGATCGAACGACTGCTTCACCAGCAGTATCGCTGTTCTTTCCAGTGCGACCTTGTTACCACAGTCACTGCATGTGTGCTGTAGGTCCGCATAGCAGAGGGGGGGGCTGTCCTCTTCGCAGAGCCACCAGATCCATACTGACCTCGGCCTCCACAACAATTGTGTGTCTCAGCCTCTGTCGTATCGCTGTCTGCTATGAGCCTATATTTTCGGTTTCGTCTCTTTTTCCTTTGTGTCTGTTTGCCAGTGTGCATGTCTAAGTGAGTGTAGCTATAGCTCTCTAATTTCCTTCTTCTAGTTGGGTTTGTATCATTCTTAATGACAAAATGCACAGATTTGTGTGAGGTTGTCGTGTGATTGATAATAACTCCGATGTCAACTCGCTGGAAGTCAAATACATGTATCATAGTGTCCTTACCATCGTAAGTTGTTGTAGTAAGAATGATAATTAATAGTATGTAGTTGTCGTTTTATGTTGTAATGTTTAGCGTTATCTTGCAAACAATTGCATGTTTTTTCGAAATGATGTCAGCACCTACGTTTTTGGTGTTGATTCTCTTATGATATGTATGTAAGGACATAATGATAGTATCGAACTGACGCAGCACCTGTTTTTCTATGATCGATCCATGTGCCGGTCTCTGTTATGTTTGTAAAACATATTTAGCTACAAAGTAGGGGATGTAATGCCCCCAACGATAGCTCGTAAAAAGTCGGTAATACAACCAAACACAGTCCTCAAAAGATGAGAATGATGTCTCGTTATATTAGCTCAGTGAAGCCAAAAAGGAAAACTGCAACAGACCAGGAATAAAATGGCATCAGGTCCAATCCGGACAAATAATACTGAAAAACAAGCTGGTGCACCTGTCACCAGGAAAAGACACTTTTTACCGGCTATCCGGGGGGTGATGCCTACAGTACCCCCTCCCGATTTTATGACGGAAGTAGCATTTTCATCATACACCTTCTGATTTCTTTCTGCAAATAGTATGCGCTATGGAGTCATGCCACACAGCGCATCAACCCACGGATAGACGCTAAAAGACGATAAATATATCCTCATACGGCACGTCAAAGCGGATTCTCCAGCCATTCTTGTAGATTTTTGAACTCCTTCCCCACAATCTCTTTTTTTTTCTTTTTTTTCTCGGCAGTATTTCAAGAACAAACGTACTATTAATAAAAAAAATACAAGCAACGTGGTGCTGTAGTACGATTCCCCCTTTGATCTCCTTCTTCTTCTTCTTCTTATTATTATTATTATTATTATTATTATTATTATTATTATTATTATTATTATTTATTATTATTATTATTTTATTATTATTATTATTATTATTATTATTATTTATTATTATTATTATTATTATTATTATTATTATTATTATTATTATTATTATTATTATTATTGATGGAGGCGAATGTGCAGAAATGCATCAGCCATTGACAGAGAAGCACTATTATTATTATTATTATTATTATTATTATTATTATTATTATTATTATTATTATTATTATTATTATTATTATTATTATTATTATTATTATGGACACCGTGATAGCCCAGTGGTCACGTTCTACCATCTGGGCCCTGTCGCCAGTTCGATTCCCGTCGGTGCCACCAGTATTTTCATTGAACATACCGATCCATCTGGACCAGTATTTTCATTGAACATACCGGCCCGTCTGGAAGTGTTGGAACTGCCCTTGCGGGGGTGTCATTAGAGCTTATCGTCAATTCTTCGTACTCCCCTCACGGGTGAGACGATGGAGGCGCATGTGCAGAAATGCATCAGCCATTGACAGAGAAGCACTATTATTATTATTATTATTATTATTATTATTATTATTATTATTATTATTATTATTATTATTATTAGGGAGTACATAGGCCATCGGTCCTTTCCATGGGCTGATTGGTATAAAGCTCCTAGAGTAATGTTCTATGCCGTCACTTCCTTTATTCCACCGATTGGTGTGGAGACTTTCCTTATGGAATGGAGGACTGGATGCACATGGCCTTTTGGCTCAGCAATTGGCAGGAGATACACTATTATTATTATTATTATTATTATTATTATTATTATTATTATTATTATTATTATTATTATTATTATTATTATTATTATTATTATTATTATTATTATATTATTATTATTATTATTATTATTATTATTATTATTATTATTATTATTATTATTATTATTATTATTATTATTATTATTATTATTATTATTATTATTATTATTATTATTATTATTATTATTATTATTATTATTATTATTATTATTATTATTATTATTATTATTATTATTATTATTATTATTATTATTATTATTATTTATTATTATTTATTATTATTATTATTATTATTATTATTATTATTATTATTATTATTATTATTATTATTATTATTATTATTGTTTGCCCTTGCGGGGGCGTCATTAGAGCTTATTGTCAATTCTTCGTACTCCCCTCACGGGTGAGACGATGGAGGCGCATGTGCAGAAATGCATCAGCCATTGACAGAGAAGCACTATTATTATTATTATTATTATTATTATTATTATTATTATTATTATTATTATTATTATTATTATTATTATGGACACCGTGATAGCCCAGTGGTCAAGTTCTACCATCTGGGCCCTGTCGCCAGTTCGATTCCCGTCGGTGCCACCAGTATTTTCATTGCACATACCGGTCTATTTCTGGACCAGTATTTTCATTGAACATACCGGCCCGTCTGGAAGTGTTGGAACTGCCCTTGCGGGGATGTCATTAGAGCTTATCGTCAATTCTTCGTACTCCCCTCACGGGTGAGACGATGGAGGCGCATGTGCAGAAATGCATCAGCCATTGACAGAGAAGCACTATTATTATTATTATTATTATTATTATTATTATTATTATTATTATTATTATTATTATTATTATTATTATTATTATTATTATTATTATTATTATTATTATTATTATTATTATTATTATTATTATTATTATTATTATTATTATTATTATTATTATTATTATTATTATTATTATTATTATTATTATTATTATTATTATTATTATTATTATTATTATTATTATTATTAACATACCGGTCCGTCTGGAAGTGTTGGAACTGCCCTTGCGGGGGTGTCATTAGAGCTTATCGTCAATTCTTCGTACTCCCCTCACGGGTGAGACGATGGAGGCGCATGTGCAGAAATGCATCAGCCATTGACAGAGAAGCACTATTATTATTATTATTATTATTATTATTATTATTATTATTATTATTATTATTATTATTATTATTATTTATTATTATTATTATTATTATTATTATTATTATTATTATTATTATTATTATTATTATTATTATTATTATTATTATTATTATTATTATTATTATTATTATTATTATTATTATTATTATTATTATTATTATTATTATTATTATTATTATTATTTATTATTATTATTATTATTATTATTATTATTATTATTTTTTATTATTATTATTATTATTATTATATTATTATTATTATTACAGCCCAATGGCCTCAAGGCGTTAAACTGTGACGCCAACTCATAACCCTTTGGTGGTAGATGCTGGGGAGGAGGGTCGTTGCGCGCGTAAAAGATCTTAAACTCCGCATATGCTGGTTGATAGCCCAGGACCCAGCAGACACCAGATTGTTATGGGTGGGGTTTCGAGGCAGCTCTAGCAACCGCGCTTGGTGTATGCACTTGCACATTCGGTGACGTCTTGCAAGAGGTTGCTGGGACTGCGGAATAACCTCGGCTTAGTGCAGTCTTGCCCTCAGGAGCTCCATCGGTGGCCCCGATCATCAGGCGAGAGACTGACACGGGGGGGTGGAGGACCTCGAACAAGGGTATTGGAGGCTTATGTCCGTTGAGGATATACCATTAGCTGCATCAGTACGCCTCAGATATATTATTATTATTATTATTATTATTATTATTATTATTATTATTATTATTATTATTATTATTATTATTATTATTATTATTATTATTATTATTATTATTATTATTATTATTATTATTATTATTATTATTATTATTATTATTATTATTATTATTATTTGGACACCGTGATAGCCCAGTGGTCAAGTTCTACCATCTTGGCCCTGTCGCCAGTTCGATTTCCGTCGGTGCCACCAGTATTTTCATTTGGACACCGTGATAGCCCAGTGGTCAAGTTCTACCATCTGGGCCCTGTCGCCAGTTCGATTCCCGTCGGTGCCACCAGTATTTTCATTTGGACACCGTGATAGCCCAGTCGTCAAGTTCTACCATCTGGGCCCTGTCGCCAGTTCGATTCCCGTCGGTGCCACCAGTATTTTCATTGAACATACCGGTCCGTCTGGAAGTGTTGGAACTGCCCGTGCGTGGGTGTTATTAGAGCCTATCGTTAATTCTTCGTACTCCCCTCACGGGTGAGACGATGGAGGCGCATGTGCAGATTTGCATCAGCCATTGACAGAGAAGCACTATTATTATTATTATCATTATTATTATTATTATCATTATTATTATTATTATTATTATTATTATTATTATTATTATTATTATTATTATTATTATTATTATTCACAGGGAGATCGTAAGTACATTGTCTTTTTTAATGACATACCCTTGTATAAGGCGGATATCCTATGATGTAGTGTTAGGGGGCCAGTCCGAGCATATATATCCGAAGTCGAGGTGTTATGTTCGCCTTCGCATTCTCATATACCTCATAGGACCACTCAGCGTCCTCCTGGGTATGTAGCTCACAACATATCCCGTGATCCGGGCCTTGTGGACTGTACCGTAGACCTGTGCGGTCATATCGGACTCCACTCGCCATCTCCATCGCCTCAATGTGGCTGACCTCATACACTTTGTCAGTGGACAAGTCTTCCATCTCCACCGTGGACACCAACGCCGATACTTCTGAGTTAAACTCTAGCCTAGAGAGGCTATCAGCGACCACATTTCGCTTTCCCGGTAGATGGACCATTGTAAAATCGAAACAAGACAAGAACGCTTGCCACCGCGCCAGCCGTCCCGTCTGTTCATGATTCATCAACCATAACAGGTTAGGATGATCAGTTCTGACAGTAAATTGAGGTCCTCCCCACAAATACTCTCTGAGCCTCTTGAGGGCCCATACTACCGCCAACGCCTCTCTTTGCCTTGTGCAATAGTTTCTCTCCGCCGCACACAACTTCCTACTAATAAACATGATTGGGCGTAATTTCTTCTCCTCATCCTCTTGTTGTAATACAGCCCCAATCGCAAACTTAGATGCGTCTGTATCGACTACGAATTGTTTCGTAAAGTCGGGCATCGTTAACACCAGTCCTCCGTCTTTCGGGTCTTTGTAAATGAGATCTTTGAGCGCATGAAACGCTTGCAAAGCCTCTTCGTCCCACTTCTCAAAGTCTCCAAAATCTATCATTTTCTCCACTTTAGCCCGTGTTGCACCCCAATCGGGTATAAACTCACTATAGTATTGCGCCATCGCAAGGAATGAGTGCAATTCAGTGCGGTTCTTCGGTATCGGTCGATTCATAATCTCCTCCCTCTTCTCTTTGGATATCGAGACTCGATTACGGGAGATCTCGTACCCTAAGTATGTCACACTCGTCTTGGCAAGTTGACACTTCTTTAGATTGCACTTCAGGCCAAAAGCTCCGATGCGCCTGAATATATCGGACAAATGATCGATATGCTCCTCCATTGTGTTAGAGTATACGATAATGTCATCGATATAGCAAAATGCATATTCTCCCGCCTTCTGTCCCCGCCTTCTCATAAAGCCACCGTCAGACAAATCATCGTACTGACTGCTCAACATCTTCTGCATCGCCTTCTGGAAAAGTCGTGGGGCTTGCTTGAGGCCCATCGGAAGCACTTTCCATTGATATATTTCCATACCCCACCACAAACGCCGTCAGCCATCTGGACTTTTCCTCCAGTGGTATCTGCCAGAAGCCATTCTTAAGGTCAATGACCGAATAGAATTTTGCATTCCGCAGTACTCTCCTTCCTTCTTCTAATGTCGGGAGAGGATTTCTCTCTTCCTCCAGCACCTTGTTAACACGAGCATAGTTAACTGTCAGGCGCCATTCTCCTCCTGGCTTCGGCACTATTCTCGGTTGTGAGACTATTGAGGATGTTGATCTCTCAATAAAGTCCTCATTGAGCAGCTGTCTTGCTAGCTCCTCCGCTATCTTCGCCTCATGTATACTCAAATTCGCCCTTCGTGGTGCCGGTGACGGCTCCGCACCCGGTATTTTGTAAATAACCGCAGTGAAATCTTCAGGCTTGACACCACCTGCATGTGGAGGGTCAAAAATTTCCTTGTTCGCCTCTAATTTGGCTTTTAAAAGCTCCTTCTCCTTCTCCGTGCCTACTCCTTCTTCCAATATTTTCCACGCCGCCGCTTGAAAATCTTCATCAGACATCTGCTTATGTTGCTTGAGGGGTTCTCTGTCCTCCTCCAAGCCTAAGTCCTCTTCCGAGACATCATCTAGGCCCGTCTTTTCATACGTGACCGTGTCCGGCTCATCATCTTTACCGAGCTCCACCAGCATGTCAATGAGTCTCGCGTATTGCAAAGGAGCTTTACGGGTGTAAAAACCATCAAAGCATGTGAATGCTTGCGGTATCAATTTCAACTTGTCGAGGTCTCTGAGCTTCCGCTTGTATGCACTGCTCTGCTCACGAGTTCCCATACGACAAGCCACCACTAGCTGTTGCTTGCGAGAGGGTACCGGTATAGGATGATCAATAAGCCGGTCCCTTATTTCCTGCGCCCATATCGCCTTCTCATTATATGGCAGGATAATAGTATACGGCTTATTATTTTCGAATAAAGTCCGTAAGCATTTCTTCACTTCAGACAGTGAACGCGGCCACGTGGGCTCGTCACCCAAGAAATCAGTAATAAAACTTTTAATAGTTTCTGGTGGAGTATCCGGGATTCGCCCCGTTCTCCTTGGTACAAACGCCTCCCTTTTTTCTTCTCCTACTTTCGCATGGAAACAGTATCCGTTAGTAATATGGACATCTGTTCCTACTCCTTCCGCGAATCTCGCCAACGACGGGCTTCTTTGTGCGACACATATAATCTCCTCCTTTCGCTTCTCGATTAAGTCATCAATAGACTTTTTGTCCCAATGGCATGTCGGAACTGTGACAGTGCACACTTGGGATTCCCGATTGTCGGTCCAGGACAACTCATCCGATCTTACGACATGGGGGTGAACGTACACCTCAAGTGCCTCATGTGCGATGGCCATCTTTTTGTGATCCGTCGCTAGACTCAGCTCATAAGCCTCATAAGAGTCAGTAGCGTTGAAGGGATCAATATCGTGCTTTTCTCCTCTTTTTACTCCATATATCACTCGCCATGCGGCGCAATCAATCACAGCCCCCATCGTAGCCAATTGGTCATACGATAGTAATATTGACCCGTGGTAACCGGGGACGACATAAAGGTCCATGCGGTATACTCGTGCGGATTTCAATTTAAAGGTCAGTGTGATGATTCCCGTGATGACCGTCCGGCTACCCACTCCCTTCAGAGTGCCAGTCGAATTTTTCATATTTCCGTCCACCCAGTCCCGGTATCGATTAAAAAACTTCCGGCCGACAATATTAATATTCGCCATCGTATCATTACCAACTTTTAATATTGTCTTCAATGTTTTACAATAAAGTTCCGTATAACACAGAGCATCGGGCCTGTGTATATTGACTGCGAGAACAAGAACTTTACGTTCCAAATTTTGGAGTCTTGTCTCTAAGTTTTTCAACTCCTCCTTCTTCTCCTCCTGCTTCACCTCATTAACATGGTTATTATTCTGCGGTACTGGTGCGTTAACTATGTGAGCGACATTGTCTTGTGGCACTTGAGTACACACATTGTCTTTTTGCTCGCCACCCGCCGCGATCGTAGACATTGAGTCTGTTCGTGGTTGTTTGCTTGGCCGAGGCGATACGTCTGCCATTGGCCTCCTCGCCTCCATCGCAAGTCTCGCCTTCCTATTTGCATCAGTTATCATTGGTATCGAGTAATTCAAGGTGGGTGTGTGTGTCCCCAAACTTGATATGCTGTATCTTCTTTCTCTTTTCTGGATCAGAGACCAGTTTGCCGAGGAGCTGTGCTGTGTTTGATAATAGGATATAGACATCCTTTTTAGCACGACTTTTCTCTCTTCTTTGATCCTGAGGGATCCACACATAGGTGTCATTCTCTACCCCCATCTTGTTATCAAACTCTTCTTTAGTGAGGTCATAGTGGTCTTGCACCCACTGTTGTTCCTCCACTGTGATCTCCTCTCCATCACTATGAATCAAGTCGATCATTTTTCATCCTCCTCCTCCCGTGTAGGCAGGTGGTAAGGGATTACCATATGCTCCTCCTCCTCCCGTCTCTTCTTGTTCAAATCCTCCTTCATCTTCGTCTCCATATCTTCCTTCATCATCCCAGCCCTCTTCTACTCCTCCTCCTACTCCTTCATCTCCTCCTCCTCCTCCTCCTTCATTCAGTCCTCTTCCTCCTCCTCCTGCTTCTTCTTCTTCTCTTCTTTGTTCTGCCTCCGAGAATTCACTCACTTCGGCGGTCTCTGTCGACATGATGTCGTAGTAGTAATTAACAGGAGGACAGTGTCAGCTCCTATGTTTGGTTTTTGTTCGTTTGTGTTCTGTTCCTCCTTCAGTCGATTGACTAGTGAAGAGAGAAACTAATAGAGAGGACAGAGTGAGATTCCCCGTCCTCTATGAAACACTGTTTGTATGTTTGTTTTTGTTTGAGAAAAATAGTCTTTGAGACTTTCTCCGATTTCTTGTTCTCCTTACTCAGATTACTTTCTCCTCCTCCTTTTCTATATTGTATCTAGTATGAGGCACTTGGACCTACACACAGATAGTAATAGAGAAGCTAGCCTTGAGAAGTCGACAGTCGGTCGGATAGGTTCTCAGACCTACCTTTAGAAAACGATCAGAGAGTTGCAAAAATACTCTGACGTATGTGTGAGATAATGCAGATAAATGCACAAACTAGAAGGGTAGAGTGTTGTGCTCCTGTCCCTATGCTTGTTTGTGTTTTGTGTGTGTTCCTTCACTCTTCTGTCCACCTCCTTCTTCTTGGTCTCTGTGTGAGAACAGCAAGAACGACAGAGAGTTCGTATCTGATGTCTCCTTGTGTGCATACAGATACCGATTGGGCTAGAGGGTACGAGACACCTGCTTGAGACCAATCAAATTATTTGTTTTATGAAAGAGTTATGAGGGAGCTGTGTTGGAGTATTTGTTTTCGTCTGACGTCCCCGTGTGAGACAGGTCAGTGAAAATTCACTCTGTTGCCTGTGTGGCAAAGCAGAAAGAAATCACCCTAGTGATGTGGACTCCAAATGTAATGCCCCCAACGATAGCTCGTAAAAAGTCGGTAATACAACCAAACACAGTCCTCAAAAGATGAGAATGATGTCTCGTTATATTAGCTCAGTGAAGCCAAAAAGGAAAACGGCAACAGACCAGGAATAAAATGGCATCAGGTCCAATCCGGACAAATAATACTGAAAAACAAGCTGGTGCACCTGTCACCAGGAAAAGGTACTTTTTACCGGCTATCCGGGGGTTGATGCCTACAGGGACTGTATATGAATTTGTGTTGCAAAGGTTGACACTTGACACACAATACTACTCTATCAGTTACAGTAGCATGTGGCAGTGCTTACACAATAGTATCTATAGGCAGAGTTACAGTTTTACATCATATCGTCCCAACACGATCTAAATCCGCAAGCTGTATGTCAATCTAGTGTGTTTCCAAATAAATATTTACTAAAAAAAAATGGGTTTGCTCTTCCAATGCAGACAATACTGTGCACCATCATTAACTGACACGTGATAGTCATAAAAAACACACTTTCGCTTAAGAGAGGGTCGATTTAGTTGATTACGTCGCCGGTCTGTAAGACGCGTGCGATTGTTAGCTTGCTTTCCAAGCTTATGCCACGTAGGTATTTGTACACGCACGAACTTTTGTCTGACCACAGCCCTTGCATTCTTATTGCGTAGATTCTCATTCCCAAACGAGCAGCTTCAGTCGCGGACCCGATTCTATTTGAATGGGATGCGTATATCGCTGGATCCAATCCAATTGTAGCAACTTTCTTGTTCAAGAGACTTGATGGGGTGCCAGCACTCAGATGTCCCAATGCGTTGCCAGATAGCTTGAAGAAAAGAGGAGAGCTGTCGGTGAATGAATCCTTGAATGTGTCCTTTATGTATTTGAGGTATGCTCTGACCCACATGACAGCGCAGAATGATTGGTTCCCTTGGCCGATAAAGACAAGCTTCTCACCTTCCGCGTTTTTCAATTTCTCGAACCTGAGTACCATGTACTCGCACTGGCTGTTCCCGATTATGGTATGGTGGAACATGATGTCCGATACCTTCAATGCTACAATGTTACTGACGCGTGCCATTGAGATCCACTGCAGTAATATTAACGTAGCGTCTCTGCAGTCCCTCCATGTCACCAATGGTAATTGTAGTATCTTGAGCAGGTCGTCCCACAATAAGGGATATTTCCCCTCTCTCCCGGGTACAGGTTCTGCTACCGCTCTCTGTTTGGCCAATTGCACTAGCAGACTCTCGGTCGGGTCGTTACTAGTGTGCAGTGCGTATTGGGATTTAATTGCAGCCAGGTGGCCAGTGATTGTTGACTGTGCATACCCACTCTCCGACATATATTTCAAATAGTGCGCAATCGTTTTGTCGGAGGCAGGAAAGAAGATACACCCGTGCTGCACGCACCACTTGAGGAATCGTCTGAGGGAAGCTTTGTATGTTTCCATTGTGGTGTCTCTCCGGCCCGCTTGGCTTGCCCAGATCGCTATCTTGTCGTCATCTAGTATTGCTGTCCCTGCAGGATGTAAAATTATTTTAATGAGTAAAATCAAACAGCACTGCAAGCATGTGCCATGATGGTCTGTGTTGATATGGGTTTTTGTGCCACGTTGGAGCTAGAGTGTATGATGCGGGTGGTAGACAAAATGAATCTCTTGCATGTTCTAGAATCTGTGGCCACCAAGGTCTGGCTGGCCAATGCGGAAGGACGAATGCAACCCTTTTGCGGGACTTCATGGCAAGAAGGACTGACTGCACTATTTGTCCAAAGTTTAACCGGATATAATGCAAGCTAACATGCAAGCTAAGTCTAAAGGTTTTAAAAATTGATGGGAGTAGCATGGCAATGAAAGATTTTAATGTATTTTAACTATTTTAAACAAAAAAAGTTTAAAAAATTTTTGAATTTCTAGCCGTTACAACTGTTTTTCGACCGTTAGGTATATTTTGGCTAGATTGTGGTTTGGGCTTGTCTGAGCTTGGTTTTTCTTTGTTTTTATGTTGTTTTACATCAAAATCAACGTAATTATATTTAGTTTATTAAATTCTAATGATATTACTTCAAATTCAAATTCAAATGTGACTAGAAATTTTCAAGTTGGTTACTGGTGGCAGCCACTCACTTGTAATCGTTATAAAGACTTTGAAAATTGATGAGAGTAGCATGGCAATGAAAGATTTTAATGTATTTTAACTATTTTAAACAAAAAAATGTTTTAAAAAATTGAATTTCTAGCCGTTACAAATGTTTTTTGACAGTTAGGTATATTTTGGCTACATTGTGGTTTGGGCTTGTCTGAGCTTGGTTTTTCTTTGTTTTTATGTTGTTTTACATCAAAATCAACGTAATTATATTTAATTTATTAAATTCTAATGATATTACTTCAAATTCAAATTCAAATTCAAATGTGACTAGAAATTTTCAAGTTGGTTACTGGTGGCAGCCATTCACTTATAGTCGTTATACATACTCACATACTACTTGAACTATGCATGAAATTATTATATATTAATACTAGTTTGTTTAGCATATTTACAATGTTTTTGAAGCATAAAACCGGTACCGAAGCTGACACTTCAGCTTGGTTGAGAGACACTGTTTTACACTAGTCACTCCGTCACTGGCAGATACTAACTTGAGACTACTTGCCACTCACTTGTAATCGTTAGTGATACATATTTAATACTCACTTCCTACTTGAAGTATGCATGAAATTATATTAATACGAGTTTGTTTAGCATATTTATTAATATAATGTTTTTGAAGCATAAAACCGGTGCGGAAGCTTAGAAATGACGTTTATGCGCCTAGTCATAAAAGTTACTACTTAGTCACAAGTATTAGTGTCAGTGACTGAAATACATACAACTTACATCTGAATGTTTGGAAAATTCATGAATATTAATGAAAATTCAAAATCGTATTAATACAAATTTTTGACAATTAATTAGACTTAAAATCTTTTAATATTAATCATACTTGTAGCATGAACGAAAGATGATGTAGCTACATCTTCATGCCTCCTCCTGTTCCTCCTCCTCCTCTTACTCCTCCTCCTCCTCCTCCTACTACTACTACTATTACTATTACTATTACTACTATTACTACTACTACTACTCAGACTACTACTACTACTACTACTACTACTACTACTACTACTACAACTACTACTACTACTACTACTGCTACTACTACCACAAACACATCACCACCACCAACCACCACCACCCCTATTACTGGTACTACTGTCTTGCTACTACTACTACTACTACTACTACTACTACTACTACTAGTACTACTCCTACTACTACTACTACTACTACTACTACTACTAGTTCTACTACTACTTCTCTACTACTGCTACTAATACTGCTACTACTACTGCTACTACTACTACTAGTACTACTACTACTACTAGTACTACTACTACTACTACTACTACTACTACTACTACTACTACTACTACGACTACTACGACTACTACGACTACTACTAGTACTAGGAATGCATACATACATACATACATACATAAATACATGCATGCATTCATACATATATGCATGCATACATGCATACATACATGCATACATACATACATGCATGCATACATGCATACATACACACATACATACATACATACATACGTACATACATACGTACGTACGTACACACATACATACATACATACATACATACATGCGTGCATACATGCATGTGTGCGTACATACATACATACATACATTCATGCATGCATACATACATACATACATACATACATGCATGCATACATGCATACATACATACATACATACATACATACATACATGCATACATACATACATACATACATATGCATGCATACATATGTATGTATGTATGTATGTATGTATGTATGTATGCATGTATGTATGTATGTATGTATGTGTGTATATAATGTACATATGTATGTATGTATGTATGTATGTATGTATGTATGTACGTATGTATGTACGTATGTATATATGTATGTATGTATGTATGTATGTATGTATGTGTGTATGTGTGTACATATGTATGTATGTATGTATGTATGTATACATACATGCATACATACTACCACTACTAATACTACTACTACTACTACTACTACTACTACTACTACTACTAATACTACAAACACCACCACCACCGCCAACCAGCAGCAGCAGCACCACCACCACCACTACTACTACCCAGAGCTGCCCTTGCCTAAAGAAGAAACACAAATTCAAAAGAAATCAGTGCAAACAGAAGCAAAAAGTGGCAAGAATTGAAACAAAACAGTACAATTTACCTTTTGCTTGAACCTCTTTTTGTCGGCACGGCGTTCCTCCACAGTATGGAGTTGCCTTTTCGACATGTCAGTCTAAGAGGAAGGAAGCAAGGGGGAAAAAAATAAATAAAGCCAGTGAACTGCTGCCGTTGGGCAAACACGAAAGCAATAAAAAACAAGAGAATATGTTCAAGAAAAACAAAGCACAAGGACAAACAGCTACAAACTTCATGTGGGAGACATTATGTCCCCAAACAGATGGGTCACAAAAAAGGGTTGGTGCAAAAAATATGGTCCGGACGCCAAACTTCAACAAAACTTTTGTACGCAATTTACGGTCAAGTGAAATTCGGCATTAGTCCTTGCAACCGAAACGCAACCGTTTTTGGGTTGCGCCCAAAAACGGTTGCGTTTCAGGACTAATGCCGAATTTCACTTGACCGTAAATTGCGTACTAAATTTTCGTTGAAGTTTGGCGTCCGGACCATATTTTTTGCACCAACCCTTTTTTGCGTTTGGGGACATAATGTCTCCCACATGAAGTTTGTAGCTGTTTGTCCTTGTGCTTTGTTTTTCTTGAACATATTCTCTTGTTTTTTATTGCTTTCGTGTTTGCCCAACGGCAGCAGTTCACTGGCTTTATTTATTTTTTTCCCCCTTGCTTCCTTCCTCTTAGACTGGCATGTCGAAAAGGCAACTCCATACTGTGGAGGAACGCCGTGCCGACAAAAAGAGGTTCAAGCAAAAGGTAAATTGTACTGTTTTGTTTCAATTCTTGCCACTTCTTGCTTCTGTTTGCACTGATTTCTTTTGAGTTTGTGTTTCTTCTTTAGGCAAGGGCAGCTCTATGTTGTAGTAGTGGTGGTGGCGGTGGTGCTGCTGGTTGGTAGTGGTGCTTGTAGTGGTAGTAGTAGTAGTAGTAGTAGTAGTAGCAGCAGCAGCAGTAGTAGTAGTAGTAGTAGTAGTAGTAGTAGTAGTAGTAGTAGTACTAACTACTGCTATAGCTACTACTACTGCCACTACTACTACTACTACTACTACTACTACTACTACTACTACTACTACTACTACTACTACTACTACTACTACTAGCAGTAGTAGTGGTAGTAGTAGTAGTAGTAGTAGTAGTAGTAGTAGTAGCAAGACAGTAGTACCAGTAATATGGGTGGTGGTGGTTGGTGGTGATGTTGGTAGTAGTAGTAGTAGTAGTAGTAGTAGTAGCAAGACAGTAGTACCAGTAATAGGGGTGGTGGTGGTTGGTGGTGGTGATGTTGGTAGTAGTAGTAGTAGCAGCAGCAGCAGCAGGAGTAGTAGTAGTAGTAGTAGGAGGAGGAGGAGGAGTAAGAGGAGGAGGAGGAACAGGAGGAGGCATGAAGATGTAGCTACATCATCTTTCGTTCATGCTACAAGTATGATTAATATTAAAAGATTTTAAGTCTAATTAATTGTCAAAAATTTGTATTAATACGATTTTGAATTTTCATTAATATTCATGAATTTTCCAAACATTCAGATGTAAGTTGTATGTATTTCAGTCACTGACACTAATACTTGTGACTAAGTAGTAACTTTTATGACTAGGCGCATAAACGTCATTTCTAAGCTTCCGCACCGGTTTTATGCTTCAAAAACATTATATTAATAAATATGCTAAACAAACTCGTATTAATATAATTTCATGCATACTTCAAGTAGGAAGTGAGTATTAAATATGTATCACTAACGATTACAAGTGAGTGGCAAGTAGTCTCAAGTTAGTATCTGCCAGTGACGGAGTGACTAGTGTAAAACAGTGTCTCTCAACCAAGTTGAAGTGTCAGCTTCGGTACCGGTTTTATGCTTCAAAAACATTGTAAATATGCTAAACAAACTAGTATTAATATATAATAATTTCATGCATAGTTCAAGTAGTATGTGAGTATGTATAACGACTATAAGTGAATGGCTGCCACCAGTAACCAACTTGAAAATTTCTAGTCACATTTGAATTTGAATTTGAATTTGAAGTAATATCATTAGAATTTAATAAATTAAATATAATTACGTTGATTTTGATGTAAAACAACATAAAAACTAAGAAAAACCAAGGGCGGCTCAGACAAGCCAAAACCACAATGTAGCCAAAATATAGCTAACGGTCGAAAAACAGTTGTAACTGCTAGAAATTCAATTTTTTAAACTTTTTTTATTTAAAATAGTTAAAATACATTAAAATCTTTCATTTTCATGCTACTCCCATCAATTTTCAAAACCTTTAGACTTAGCTTAAGTGGCAAGTAGTCTTAATGTCACAGTGCCGGACTAGTGTACAACACAGTCACTGACTCTGAAATCTAAGCTTCCGCACCGGTTTTATGCTTCAAAAACATTTTAAATATGCTAAACAAACTAGTATTAATATAATTTCATGATTAGTTCAAGTAGTCAGTGAGTATGTATAACAATTACAAGTGAGTGGCTGCCACCAGTAACCAACTTGAAAATTTCTAGTCACATTTGAATTTGAATTTGAAGTAATATCATTAGAATTTAATAAATTAAATATAATTACGTTGGTTTTGATGTAAAACAACATAAAAACAAAGAAAAACCAAGCTCAGACAAGCCCAAACCACAATGTAGCCAAAATATACCTAACGGTCAAAAACAGTTGTAACGGCTAGAAATTCAATTTTTTAAAACATTTTTTTGTTTAAAATAGTTAAAATACATTAAAATCTTTCATTGCCATGCTACTCCCATCAATTTTCAAAGTCTTTATAACGATTACAAGTGAGTGGCTGCCACCAGTAACCAACTTGAAAATTTCTAGTCACATTTGAATTTGAATTTGAAGTAATATCATTAGAATTTAATAAACTAAATATAATTACGTTGATTTTGATGTAAAACAACATAAAAACAAAGAAAAACCAAGCTCAGACAAGCCCAAACCACAATCTAGCCAAAATATAGCTAACGGTCGAAAAACAGTTGTAACGGCTAGAAATTCAAAAAAATTTTAAACTTTTTTTGTTTAAAATAGTTAAAATACATTAAAATCTTTCATTGCCATGCTACTCCCATCAATTTTTAAAACCTTTAGACTTAGCTTGCATGTTAGCTTGCATTATATCCGGTCTTGGTGCCCAAACATCGCGGTCATCTAGGCGCCAACGTACGGTAAGCTTTCCCATGCCATCTGGATGGACAGTCAGGTTTGTCAAGCCTGCGGTCAGCGCCTTGGAGTTTCTGTCTGCACTCGTGTTGTTAGCTCTCTCGACCCAGCCCCTAGCTGTCCTGTATATACATCGTCCACCATCTTGCAAAGACGTGTGAGGTGTGGTCGCTTGGACCCCCCTTTTTGCAGGTCTATGACTGCTTTAGCTGAGTCGAACACAGTGAGGACTGTATTACGATTCTGAAGGATGGATCTGAAATGGAGAGGTATCACAGTCGCAGCCCAGAGCTCTCGTTCCGCCGACGAAGTACCGATCAATTCAGATGATAGAGGGATTGTTACGTCTTCTTCAAGTACATGGCCCTTAACCGCGAACTCGCCCGCATCCACCCTCAACTCGACGTCCTGTTGAGGTTGAAATATTGCACGTCTGCATTTGGCCGGATCCCTCAGGATATGAAGCCAGTACTGCAGTTCTTGGCTCAGTTCTGACCCGCTCTGTGTAGTGGCACTTCTCCTCTCGATTCTGTTGGCTGCGTTGACAGTCGCCATCATTTCCCGAGTCATCAGCTGTGCGTTGGAGAGCGCCAGCTTGAGACTGATCAACGCAGATGCAGTTGAGTGCAGTTGCTGGACCGAAGCCCCTTGTGCGGAATGCACGTCCGCCAGGAGCTGCAGGATAGACTTGAGTAATCTTTCCCTCTTGTCGTTCGGCGCTCCCATCCACAAGTCCTTGCTGTTGATGACGTATCCCAAGTATTGTATCTCGTCCGAAGGTTCCCACTGCGTCTTCTCGGAAGTGGGAAAACTAAGGTGGCAAACAGCGTCTTGATGAACGTAGGCATCCCATCGTCTGTGCGTAGGAGTTTGACAGCGAATAGGAAGTCGTCTGCATATTGCATGGATTGCAAGTTCAAGGTCCTTATCAGCTTCACGACAACCCTCATGATCTTCCCAAACCAAAACGGCACAGAACAGAACCCATATAGTAGCGTCTTGTTCTGATAGGTTTTGCTCCTGTGTCTGAAGGCAGAGTATGATGTACTTTTCCTAGCAAGCGGAATGGAGTAAAACGCGCGTTGCAGATCCACCACGAACATCTTTGTACCGCTGTCTCCGTCGAGTACCATCTGAATGTCCTTTTCTAGCGTCTCCATTGTGAAAGGAGCCTTGGCTTGGAAGGAATTACTGAACCGTTTGTCAGTGCACAGCTTCGTCTTCTTGATTCCCGCTGGGTCAGCCAGCACTTGGAGAGGCTCGATCATTATACATTCCTCCCTCTTCACTTCTACCGCGTCTCCACGGGTAAGCATATCGTCAATTTGGTCGTCGACGAATGCAATGTTCTCGAAGTAACTTGGGTGGTTCATAAAATCGGTCGCTGGAGGCTCACGCTCAAATCTGAGTTCTACACCATATGTGAGCCATGATAGCACCACTGCGTCCGCCCCTATTGCCTTCCAGAACCCAAGCCTTGCCTTGACTGCATGTGCCGGGTCCTTTGAGTCTGCCCACGGGTTGCATCTATTGTATGTCTCACACATCGTCAAGATCTTCTGCTTGACCTCCTCTAACGAGCCCGAGCTATACTGTTCGACAGCTACTTGTGGTGTTGTCAGAAGCTAGGTTACGTATGATACCTCCTCCGCTGGCGTCGGCACTGTCTGCCTTGATGGGCAAAAATATGCTAGATGACCAATCTTCTTGCACTATACACACACCATGTCCAGAGAGTAGTCTTTAAATACTTTGGATTTCGGTGCCTTGTGAGGGAGAAAGTCAGAAATCTTTCCTTGCAAGAGGACCCGTTGCTGTCTGTCATAACAGGCAAGATCGCGAATCATTACTATTAATAAATCACGCGATGAAGTATGAAAATAGAAGCGTTTGCAGGACACAATAGTATTAATTCCATCGGGGCGTGATGCAGTGTGACAAGTACTATTTTTAAGGAAATCTAGTAAATTGCAGGGGCGTGTTGCAGAATCAATTTGAAAAAAAAATGAAATAAATAAAATCTATTTAATGACATAACAAAACGAGCATAAGTCAGTGACAGCGTGATGCAAGTCATGCGTGTGTTGCGCTGTGTAGTGCCGGTCATGCGCGTGAAGCGTCGTCTGACAATTTTACTTTCGATTGGCTGTAACAGCTCAGTGGCTAGAACGCTGTGGGCGCAGGCTCGGATTCAAATTCCAGCAGTGCTCGGCGGTGTGGCCGCGTTTGTTGCAGTGAGTGCAAATGACGGCTGTAAGTGCGGGCTGTGCGGTGTATGCGGTCTGCATGGCAGGCGCAAGCATGATGATGCATTGTGTAGGTTGGGC
>WBZZ01005157.1:40000-52500 GCA_019918135.1 Paulinella micropora
CCGGCGTAGCTATAGTCCACTGTGGCCGGGCTGAGCAGGCAACGCTGCTGGCACAGCCAGCGACGGGTGGCCTGGCCGGGCAGGCAGGGCAGTTCCAGTTCCCGGGGCCATTCGCCCTGCTGGGCGTGCCCGAACAGGCCGCCACGGCTCACGCGCCGCAGCGCGAACCAAGCCTTATGCTCCAAGTACCCGAACACCACACACCCGAGCTCGGCCGGGAGCTCGCCCC
This sequence comes from Paulinella micropora, assembly GCA_019918135.1. Lineage (NCBI taxonomy): Eukaryota > Cercozoa > Imbricatea > Euglyphida > Paulinellidae > Paulinella > Paulinella micropora. Next base: position 40,230 of record WBZZ01005157.1, read on the forward strand.
ACCCGGGCGCCGGCCGCTCCCGGCCCACCGCGTCGTCACACCTCCGTCGCTTGACGCGCCCGGCCATTGTGGCGGTCGGCCGGGGTGGCAGCGCCCGGTAGGGACACGGACCCCCGTCGCCCCCCTCTCCCCCCCCCGCGCGTGGCGGGGTGCGGCGCCAGGGCGTGCCCCGCGGGGGGCGGGAGGCGTGCCCCGCGGGGTGCGGCGCCAGGGCGTGGCCGGCGGGGGGGGGGGGGGGGGGGCAGCTCGTGTGCCCGGGGAGTGGCTGGCGGCCGACGCCTCCCTCAGCGCAGTGCCAAAAGTCGATTCGCCACGGGGTAGATGGCTCGGGCCATGCTGCACCAGTCTTTGCCCCCGAGCGCTACCTCCAACGAGAGGAGCTAGCTCTTCACTTGGTATTTGCATGTCTGGACCGGCCAGCCGCCCTCGGCGTGGCGACTCCCCCGCGACGAGCAGGGAAGTGCAGCGCCGCCACCGTCCCTCTTCTTAGCCCGCCCGCCGCGGCGACGCCAGTCGTCGGTGACCCAGCCTCCGCCACCGCGGGATGGACGGCAACTCGAGCGGGACCGGCACGCATGTCAGCCGCCAAAGGCCTAGCCGTGAAAGGCCGGGCCTCGTACACGGCGAACGCGAGGTGACTAATCATGAGCGCCAGATCCTGTAAAGAAAAGAAAGTGCGAGCAAAAAAAGAGCTTGCTGCAGCTCTGGCCACACAAAAAAACCTCCGAGCAAAAATATTTCGTTTATTTATTAAACTACGATTGGTAACAAGGGCCGCGAGGGCGGGACGCACGCCCACAAAAAGATTCAACGGCCCCACCTTGGCGAACCGCCATTTTCATAATACTGTCTAGATGCCTCTCGCTCAGCTTGCAACAAGGCCCAAGTCTTGCCTCCTGTTTTATCAAAGACTATGCAACGTTGGCGCGCCCTGCAAAAGTCTTCGAGGTATTCTGCGTGCACGTTTTGGCAACCCTCGACATGTAGCTTTTGCAGCGTCCCGATAGCCTTGACGTAGTCGAGACCAGTCATGCCGATTTTACAGTTAGTGAGATCGAGCTCCTTGAGCTTCTTGACCAGTTCTGCCACGTGCCTGAGCCCCGTGTCCGTGATGTTTTTGCAGTCGGCGAGCACAAGCTTGTTGAGATCTGGTCGTGCCTTCAGAGCCTGCTCCAGCTGTTCATCCGTGATTTCAGCACCTCCAGTAAAGTCTGACCTGCGGGGCATGCACAAAAACTGAGCCAGGTAGAAACGCTTTTACACGCTCAGAAAGGGGAACGGACCCGTCTTTGTTGTGCTGGCACCCCTGACGTTGCTCTTGAGACATGTTGGCTGCCACACACTTTATTGGGGAGGAGGGACGTCCGCCGCCTACCCCCCACGCGCGGGGGCAAGAGACGTGGCCGGCGGGGGGGGGGGGGGGGGGGGGGGCGGGACGTCCGCCACCTACCCCCCACGCGCGGGGGCAGCACGCGTGGCCAGCGGGGGGAGGCGGGCAGGAGGCGTGGCCGGTGGGAGGGGGGGGGCGGCAGACAGGAGGCGTGGTCGGCGGGAGGGGGGGGCGGCAGGCAGGAGGCGTGGCGGCGGAGGGGGGGGGCGGCAGACAGGAGGCGTGGCCGGGGAGGGGGGGCAGGCAGGAGGCGTGGCGCGTGGGGGGGAGGCGGGCAGGAGGCATGGCGGGCGCGCGGCGCCAGGGCGTGGCGTGGCGCGCGGGGGGGGGGGGGGCAGCTCGTGTGCCCGGGAGGGGCTGGCGGCGGACGCCTCCCTCGGCGCAGTGCCAAAAGTCGATTCGCCACGGGGTAGATGGCTCAGGCCACGCTGCCCCAGTCTTTCCCTTGCCTCTTCTGTCCCGAGCGCTACCTCCGACGAGAGGAGCTAGCTCTCCACGTGGCCTTGCATGTCTGGGCTGGCCAGCCGCCCTCGGCGTGGCGACCCCCCGCGACGAGCAGGGAAGTGCAGCAGCGCCGCCACCGCCCCTCTTCTTAGCCCGCCCGCCGCGGCGACGCCAGTCGTCGGTGACCCAGCCCCCGCCATCGCAGCCCCCGCCATCGCGGCCCCCGCCACCGCGGCTTCCCCCACGGCGGCCCCCGCCACCGCGGCCCCAACGGCGCCCCCTGCCCCCACGCCTGCGCCAGCTAGGACCGGCGTCGGGCCAGCGCCGGCGGCTGCCGCTCGAGCCAGCGCCCGGCCCGGCCGACCCGTACCACGGCTGCGCAGGACAGTCCCCTGACCCGGAGGATCCCTGGGAGGAGGATCCCCCCCCTGATCCTTGCTTCGAGAACCTGCCCCCGCTCGCGCTCTCCGGCCCCGGCGCCACGTACTCCAGCCTCAAGTGGATCCAGCCAGGGGGGGACCTCGCTCTGTTCCTCTTGTAGCCCCCCCCCCGTTCGTGAGCGGACTCACACCCCTCCCTCCCACTTCCCCGCGTCACCCTAAACCACGGCTCAATAAAGCAAGTGGCGGTCGCGTGAACTGGCTACGAGCTATCCCTGGCCGGCGCGGGCACGTGCGGGCCCGTGCGGGCCCGTGTGGACCTGGCGGCGCCCGCCGGCAGAGAGAGAGAAGGGGGAGGGGGAGGGACCGCCGGGCGGCCGCGGGGCACGGGAGGTGGTCGGGGGAGAGGGCGGCGCGCGCTGCTACCACCCCGGGGTGGGGAGCGTGGCCGGGGGAGGGGGGCGGGCGGGCGGCGCCCGGCACGTGCCGGCAGGGAGGGGGCGCGGTCCGCAGGGGGGGGGGGGGGGGGAGGGCGTGCCCCCCCCTGCCGGCACGCTAGCCGGGGCCGGCCCAGAAAACAGGAGGGGGGCCTTGCTCCACCCGCACCCTCGATGGGCTTGTATGACGGCTGGAAGACCTTGGGGCGCCTGTGCCCCGCCGAGCTGGAGGCCTCGCGGCTGGAGCACCCCGCCGGCGCGCTCGGGGAGCTGGGCCCCGTGGCCGTAGTGCAGGACACGCTGGTCCAGTTGCAGGTGCTGGCGTACCAGGCCCGCCAGGCCCGTCCCGGTACGCCGGCCAATGTGTGCTTGTGGCCCGGGCTCGCCGCGGGCCTGCTCACGCACACGCTCGAGTACTGGACGGGGGCGGGGGGCGCGGCGCCCGCGCTGCTGGTGCTGGTAGCCGACAAGCCCGAGCACGTGACCCGGCTCAAGGCCGAGACGCAGGCCAGGCGGGTCCGGGCCCTGGAGAAAAAGAGCCCGTTTGTCAAGCTGCCGGCCGGCGAGCTCGCCATCGACCCCGGCACCGAACGCATCCTGCACGTACAGCCGGGGGGCGCGGTGGTCGTGCCCGGCGCCTTTGTCGAAGACCTGCTGGGGGAGCGCACCGCGCGCGCGTTGCTGCTCAGGCACCTGGGCCAGCTCCTGCTGGGGCAGGACTGGCTGCGGCACCGGCTGGCCCGCGCGGGCACGGACGTGGTGCTGGACCTCGGCGGGGGGTGTTGCTGGCGCCTGCCGGCCGGCGCCAAGGCGTGGGAGAAGCACGCGGGGGACGGGCCCTGGGCGCCCGTGACGGCGGGCGAGGCCGACGTGGGGTGCTTTGGGTGGGCGCTGCGGTGGTGGTCGCTGCACGGCCGCGCTGCGCTGGCGGCGGTGGAAACCACGGACACCGACTTCTGGCTGCTGGGCCTGATGCTGCTGGCCTCGCCCGCCGGCCGGGGCAGCAGGCTCTGGCTGCGTTTCTACCACAAGCACCTGCTGGACCTAGCCCGCACCCACGAGCGGCTGCGCGCGGGCCACAAGCTGTGGCCCGTGCTGCGCGCGCTGAGCCTGAACGGCTCCGGCTTTTTGCAGCACAAGGACGTGTGCACGGGGGTAGGCGGCGAGTACCTCTTCCATGTGCAGGTGCTCAGGCACCACCCGTCGCGCGAGGCCCTGGCGTACGCCGACTTCGCCGGCTTCCTGCGCGACGTCTGCGACACCTACAGCCTCAAGGCCAACCGGCCGCCGGCGCCGACGGATTGTGATGCAGTCGAACTGCACGGGCGGCTCGCCCGCGTGCACAAGAAGCTGCCGGCGCTAGACCAGCTGCGCCAGAGCTGGACCCTCCATACCCAACAGTGCGACTACTGGATCGGGAGCCTGCGGGGCCTAGCGCCCCCGCCGGAGCCGGCCCAGGTGCCGGAACCCTCGCAGGTAGCCAGTACGAGTCAATAAAAGAAGCAAGCAGGAGGCGGGTCTAGTTTATGTTCTGGACCAGAGAGAGAGAAGGGAGTTGGTACCTCCAGCCAACCAGGCGGGGAGGGAGGAGAGCGCCGTGCCCTGTCCGGTTGGTCCATGCCTGCCGGGGCGCCACTGCCGCTAGCGCGCCACGAGCCGCAGGTGCGGCGCCTCGGACAAGCGGGCCAGGCCGGCGTCCGTGAGCCGGTGGCAGGAAGGGGGGGGGGGGGGACAGCCGGCGCGGCCGGTAGCGGCTAGCCGCTCGGCCAGGAGATTTCTCTGGTCCCCGGACCACCGCACGCGTGCGGACCCGGCCGGCCGTAGTGCGGATCGCTAACCCGTGCTCGGGGCCCCGCCAGCACCCGGGGGGGGGGGGGGGGCTCGGCTCCGCCTGCCCGGGCCAGGATAGTATAGGATAGTATAGTATAGTATAGTATAGTATAGTATAGTATAGTATAGTATAGAATAGTATAGTATAGTATAGTATAGTATAGTATAGTGTAGTATAGTGTAGTATAGAGTATATATATAGTAGAAGTAGTAGTAGTAGTAGTAGTAGTAGTAGTAGTAGCAGTTGTATATAGTAATTGTATAGTATAGTATAGTATAGTAATAGTATAGTATAGTATAGTATAGTATAGTATAGTATAGTATAGTATAGTATAGTATAGTATAGTATAGTATAGTACAGTATAGTATAGTATAGTATAGTATAGTATAAGTATAGTATAGTATAGTATAGTATAGTATAGTATAGTATAGTATAGTATAGTATAGTATAGTATAGTATAGTATAGTATAGTATAGTATAGTATAGTATAGTATAGTATAGTATAGTATAGTATAGTATAGTATAGTATAGTATAGTATAGTATAGTATAGTATAGTGTAGTATAGAGTATATAGTAGTAGTAGTAGTAGTAGTAGTAGTAGTAGTAGTAGTAGTAGTGGAAGTAGAAGTAGAAGTAGAAGTAGAAGTAGAAGCAGAAGTAGTACCAGCAGCAGCAGCAGCGGCAGTAGTAGTAGTAGTAGTAGTAGTACTAGTAGTAGTAGTAGTAGTAGTAGTAGTAGTACTAGTAGTAGTAGTAGTAGTAGTAGTAGTAGTAGTAGTAGTGGTAGTGGTAGTAGTAGTAGTAGTAGTAGTAGTAGTAGTAGTAGTAGTAGTAGAGGTAGTAGTAGCAGTAGTAGTATTAGTATTAGTAATACTATTAGTAGTAGTAGTCGTAGTAGTAGTAGTAATAGTAGTACTAGTAGTACTAGTAGTAGTAGTAGTAGTAGTAGTAGTAGTAGTAGTAGTCGTAGTAGTCGTAGTAGTAGTAGTGTTTTTGTTGTTGTTGTTGTTGTTGTTGTTGTTGCTGCTGCTGCTGCTGCTGGTGCTGTTCAGTAGCCTGTGGACAGGGAAGCTTGTCTGCTAGCGAAGTCACTCCTACACTTTCTGCGCACCTTTCATGAAACAAAAATGAAATTAATGAAATGCAATTATGAAGTTAAAGAATGTAAATGATCATATAACGATGATATAATAATGTCAAGTAAAATTTCATGATAAAATTGAACGAGACTAGTACATGAGAAAACAGAAGGTACAATGAAGGTATGCAACTTGTGCTTTCATACGCATTAGCCTGCGTTGATAAGCCTGGCATTTTTGTGCGTTTGTACGTGTGGAAAGCTTGTAGTGGAGAATCGGGCAGCCCATTGCCGTGCGTATGGGAAAGGAGAGCCGGATGGACGCAACGTGGACCGGCCTGGTTACCACGACAACACAAATATTGAAAAAAGGGAAAGATCCGAGTCGGCACATCTACCGCCCCCCGTGGAAAGGCATGCGCTATATGAAGTGTGGCAAGTGCTTTGATTTACAACAGAGGTCTTGTATGTATGTATGTATGTATGTATGTATGTGTATGTATGTATGTATGTATGTAGGCGTGAAGAGAGGAAAATGTGCGCGCTGTGGCCATGGGCGCTTCCAACACCAAGATCTGGAGACACAGTTTGCAGTCTGTTTGCAAAATGTATACAAGAGCACACTTGGGATGAAGAAACAGCGAAGAGCAACAGGCAGAATATCGTTATTTTGAATGGGATTGTGCAAGAGGTGCTAGGAGGACAAGCATCCCTGTCGATGCAAGGGTCGATCAGGAAAGGCACAGATGGTTATCTTGACAACCCACTTGCAACGCGCAGACACACACACGCACACATATACACAAATAATGCGTACACACATTTTCTGTCTCTGTCTCTCTCTCTGTCTCTCTCTCTGTCTCTCTCTCTCTCTCTCTCTCTCTCTCTGTCTCTCTCTCTCTCTCTCTCTGTCTCTCTCTCTCTCTCTCTCTGTCTCTCTCTCTCTACACACATACTCTCTCTCTCTCTCTCTCTCTCTCTCTCTCTCACACACACACACACACGTTGAACAACGCCATCTCCCACACAGCATACCAAGCATATGCATATCATAATACATCTCTCCTTTGTCCTCTCTGTGGTTGTCTTCTGCAGCGATGTAGACTTACTGGTGGACCTTTCCCCACAACGCCAAGCAGGAGCACCGCAACCGGAAAATGAACAAGCAACAACATCGGGAGCTGCTGGCCAAGATTTGCAGCCACGCCGCGTTTAAATCCGCGGTGAAAGGAGCCAAAACCATCAAGGCAATACAATACAATACAATACAATACAATACAATACGATACAATACGATACAATACGATACAATACGATACGATACGATACGATACAATACGATACGATACGATACAATGCAATGTAATACGATACGATACAATACAATACAATACAATACAATACAACACAATGCAATAATACAACACAATACAACACAATACAATACAATACAAGGCAATATTAATACAATACAATACAATACAATACCATACCATACCATACCATACCATACAAAACAATACAATACAATACAATGCAATTCAATACAATGCAATACAGTGCAATACAATACAATACAATACAATACAATACAATACAAATCAATACAATGCAATACAATACAATACAAGACAATACAAGACAATACAAGGCAATGCAAGGCAATACAATACAATACAGTTACAATAATGTAAAACCATACAATACAAGGTGGTTCCTCGCTCTGACAGCCACCTGGATATTGTCCCACCACAACGACTTTCTCCAACCGCAAGATCAGTATTTGCGACGGGCCAGCGAGGAGTTTTACAATGTCCCATCCGCACAAACCGCGGTGAGGGCATTGAAACTCTGGGCACGTTCTCCGTTCATGGCGCAGCGCTGCAGCTTCCTCAAGAAAGTGCCCGGGATCATGTACGAGCAACTTGTACATGTCGTTCACCAGGACGAGAATCATTCTCAGCTTGCCGAGCATCGAGGACTGCATATATTTGAAAGTGCCGTCGACCAGCTGACCCGGATTCAAGACCTGGAGAGCAAATTGCCTGAGGTGGGTCATGTTAGGATAAAATATCGCTGGAACTGCAACTTATTTTTGCATTTGGCGGCAAAAAAAGGGTAAAATATTTTACGGGTTCAGCAGTGTTCAATGAGGTTTGTTTGTTCCCCATCGCTGCTGCTGTTACTGAAACTTAATTCAATATTTTTGTTTGCCTCTCAACGGCGAGTCATCGATAATTATGTGCTATCGTGTGCTGCCCGCGCAGGTTGCTAGGGCCTTCTTCCAGAGATATGCGGACGACAATAAGCTACAGGACGTGCAGCTCGCGGCCAGAGAGTGGCTGGATCGCTGGCTGGCCGAGCGAGCATCGGTTGAGACTCTTGAAACCGCGTTTTATCAAAGGGGTTTGTTTCCTTCAAGAGCGCAGTTGATATCGAAACCAACCAGAGCTCGGCAGTTTCTCCACTGGCTGGACATGCACAAGTCGAGCGGGAGGGTAACTCGCATGCAATAACCGCTTCCTTTGCTGCGCTTTCCTTAAAATAATATCTCCGCCGACGGTCCGAATCGTGGGGAGATCCAACCAAAGTGTCACTTTGAGTGACTCAGGCTTCAAAAAATTCATTTCAATACATAGTTGACTAGTACTACTAACACGCCCGATATCCGACCCGTAAAGACTCCCGGCGATATTTAATCCTGCCGGGTAGAAGAGATACGAGATTGAGAGTCATCATGCGGCAAGTCGAACTCTTCACCGATGAACGGCGGCGGGCCGCCGTCTCATCACGTGGAATGATACCGTTGCACCGCCAACTCTAGGATCTGCATCAAGTTGCGAAAACTTTGATTGAAACTCTTTGGCACGATCTAGATCACCAATATTATATTTTTCAAAACTTACGCAAGCACGGTTTCGGCTTGTTAGAATACTTCCCACTCGTAGAGCTGAGTGGGAAGCAGAAGAGATAACGTGAATGGAAGCCTCGGAGGGCGGGCAGGTCACATGATCTGACCGTATCAAGAGATACAAAAAGAGAAGTTTGAAAGCATCAATGATTCAGTCAGTGAACTGTAAAAAAGCAGTCAGCCTGCGGTGAGCAGATGTAGTTAGCATGCCACGGTAAATAAACGCAGTGAAATCGGGGCGCAAACTTATGATCTGCGTTTAAACTAAAACTGATAGATTTTTTAAGCTACTGTTCAAGTTTTTTTATTTACTAATATTGTACAGATATTGAACTGGTCCGCATACAACTTCAACCGCTTGAAAAATATCAATATTATGTTATGAATTGATTACACAGTGGCACTGCATATTTAACCGTAAGTTGAAGGCCTGCATATGTCTTTTTAGGTCGTTTCAACTTCAAGTCACTTAGTGGGGTCTAAAACGGAGGCAAAATAAAAAGCGATCACGACGAACTAACCGTAACGAACGAACGAAAAACAAATTCGAGGACGGTCAACGGTGTACGGTGGCCCTTGCAAAAAACGTTAAAAAAAAACAGGTTAGCTTAGAGGTATACTACTGTATTAGGCCCGGCACGGTATACTATCATGCCCTGCGGGCCGACTAGATGCCACGGTGACTTGCCTCCGTTTTCATAGTCACCGTGCCTAATGAACACTGATAGAATTACATATGTGCTTTATTCAATGCAATTATCATAGTATACTCAAGTAGTATTCTAGTTATTATAAATCAAGCAGCAGCCTTGACTCGATTTTCGGTAGACAGGCTCGGAGCCTACGGTTTTTACGTTTTCTCTAGTCTTAAACTTGAGCAAGTCTAGATTTTATTTTTACCACCGTCCTCATACAATAGATGTTAGTTTTTCCTATTTTATTTTTTCAATCTTACTATATATAATCATAATATAGTTTCATTAATGAAGTTCACATCCCGGGCACTCACGACGGCGGCCACGGTCATATGGGTGACGGGCCGTTTCATTCTGTCGTGACTGAAGCATCATAAGTTCAGTGCAGGCCAGAAAAGCTTGGAGTCAGGGGGGCCCCGCGGGGGGGGGGGGGGAGGGGGGGGGGGGCGTTGTAAAGTTATTAATACGTATTAAGCTTAATAATCGTAATTTTTTGTTAGTATTATATTAATATTTCGACTGTGGCGCATGATGCGGTTGCTGTTGGTAGGCTGACTGAGACGGTTGCTGTTGTTGCTGTTGTTGTTGCTGTTGGTACTGCTGTCGGTGCTGCTGTTGTTGCTGCGGGGGCGACTGATGCGGATACGCAGGAGGCTGTTGTGGCTGCTGATGGGTGTGATAGGACTGCGGGTGGGTTGGCTGCTGCTGGCTATGGTGTGGATGTTGTTGATGGTGGTGGTGCGGATGTTGTTGATGGTGGTGATGGTGGTCATGATGGTGATGTGTGTGCTGCATGTGATGCGCGACAAAGCCTTGATGCGCCGCCATGCCACCTCGACCTGTGCATACACGTAACACGCAAATATCTCTCTCTCTCTCTCTCTCATCTTGTGCGCGCGCGCTGCACTTTATCATCAATATGATTATGGTCACGATCATTATCATGACTATGTTCTTGATAAGATTACAGATATACACGTCCATGCACACACCATAGGGCTCCATGTCTTGCTATTCCCCCCCCCCCCCCCCCCCCTGTACAGTCCCGATTTACCTCACCCGATTTACCGCGCCTGGAAATTTTAGTCCCGATTTACCGCCCTGTGCTAAACGTGCACACTTCCACACTGTTTCACACTTATATTTTGGTTTAATGTTGCCTTACTATTGCTTCACTATTGCCTCACTATTGCCTCACTATTGCCTCACTATTGCCTCACTATTGCCTCACTATTACCTCATTACTGCCTCACTATTGCCTCTATTACTGCACTATTGCCGCTGTACACACCGCTGCATTCCCACACCCAGCAAAACATAGAAATATTTCCACGTTTCATACTTACATTTGCCTCACTATTGCCTCACTACTGCCTGTCTATTGCCTCACTATTACCTCACTATTGCTTCACAATTGCATCATTATTACCGCACTATTGCCGCTGTATCCAACACCCCATCAAACATAGACATGCCACGTTTCGCAATTTCATTTAGCCTCACTGCTGCCTCACTATTGACTCACCATTGCCTCACTATTGCCTCACTATTGCCTCACTATTGCCTCACTAATGCCTCACTAATGCCTCATCCTTACCGCACTATTCCCGCTGTATCCAACACCCAAGCAAACATAGACATATTGCCACGTTTCGCAATTTCATTTGGCCTCACTGCTGCCTCACTATACTATTGCATCACTACTGCCTCACTATTACCTCACTAATGCATCACTAATGCATCACTATTGCCTTATTATTACCGCACTATTACTTCCCTATTGCCGCTGTATCCAACACCCCACAAAACATTCCTACATCCAAAAGTTTAATACGCACACCATGACGATGCTTCCAACACCGGCATTGTCCTTCTCCCCCGGGATTCTCAGATCTGCAGTTTTCCGATTACAAAACTTTAATGATGACAGCTTAACACTTGAATCACTCCTACTTATGCTTACAAAACTTACTTACATACTTAATTTCATCATGCAACTCTCTCCAGCGTTGCATGCACAAACAATATATCCTTCCTCCCTCTACGGCCGCTGTGTTCCACCGTCCCTGTTATCAACCGTTGAACACATCCCCTGGGTTGGACTTTCAAGCCGCAATTATCTGGAATACGGCACGCTTTTGTTGAGCCGGAACCTCGCAACCTCAGCTCCTGCACAAACTCCATAGAGGTTCTCCTTCTCCCTTTTTTCTTTTTCCTTTCTCCTTTTCCGCATGTCAGGGATGTGCTCAGCCGGGGCTTCTACTATTTCTTCTGCTGCTTCTTTTCTTGCGACGTCCTAGAACAAGAGCAGATATTGCCACGGGTTCCGAAACTTGTGTTCACGAAAAGACCTCGGCTTCTGCTCCTGCTTCTACTGCGACTCCTCGTATGGCTGCAGGTGCAATTTCTGCTCCTGTTACGAGTCCTATGATAATCACATGTTTCAAGATTCAAGATTCAAGATTCAACCGCACAGAAATATCAAAACATCCCAACGACAGGAAAATATTGCATCTGCTCCTGCTCCTGCTCCTGCTCCTGCTCCTGCTTCTGCTCCTGCTCCTGCTTCACTGCGGCGCTTTCTCGAAGCACTGGACGACATTATCGCGTGAACATCACCCAAAAACCAGAGGTGACGAGTTCACTGCGGCGGTCACTGAAGCTAGACGCAAGTTCCACTGCAAGGCCTCACAGTCAGACTGTAGCGAATTACATATAGACCGGACTCAGTGTATGCAATTGCCAAGCTTTGGGCGTATCAATTCCGTGGATAGTGGCTGTGACGCAGTCGGTTCTCGTTGCACTCTGTAACTACTAGAACTAGTGTAAGGTACTCATATATAGGTAGTACGGCAATTAGACGCAAAAAAAAATCTGTAATGTATTAAATTTTTCTGTTTTAACCGGGGTAAACGTGAAAAAACATCATGAAAGCAGCCTACGGTTTCCCCACCACCCGGAGTCTGGATATTGATCTTCATTAATATATTTTTTTTTGAAAAAAAAATTGATTTTTCAATATTAGTATTGATTCAAAATCAATATTACTGACGACATTCAAGAGAAAAAAAAAAATTTTTGGTTGGAATTTTAATTTTGTGTCA
>WBZZ01005157.1:57500-62500 GCA_019918135.1 Paulinella micropora
CAAATTTTCTTACATCGAGGGGAGGGACGCCATCCAGCGGTAGGTGGGTAGATAGATAGATAGATAGATAGATAAATAGATAGATAGGTAGATAGGTAGATAGATAGATAGATAGATAGCTATAGATATTGATGTATCGGTATGCAGACCTCGACTGCAGATGACCAGACTCGTTCTTGTTGTCGCATCTCGATGGCGGTGTCCGTGTGGCTGTTCTCATCAGGGCTGCCTAGCTCCACCGGCCGCCGAGCCTTGCGAGATATACAGGAGATAACTAGGTTGAGATAAGTAGATAGGTAGATAGGTAGGTAGGTAGATAGTCTGTGTGGCTGTTTTCGCCAGGGTAGCCAAGCTCCACGGGCCTGCGGGAGGTAGCTAGGTAGGCAGATAGATAGGTAGGTAGGTAGATAGATAGGAAGATAGGTAGGTAGATAGGTAGATTCGCGCCTGGACAGATATGTAGGTAGGTAAAGGTAGGTAGGTAGGTAGGTAGGTAGGTAGGTAGATGAGATATCGCAAAAGGAATGTAGTCCTTGCAAACGAACGCAGTGTCACATCAAAACAGCAATTTGTGTACTGTGCATGTGTCCGGGATGGGAAAGATAGATAGACAGATAGAAAAATAGATAGATAGATAAATAGATAGATAGATAGTCCATGTGGCCGTTTCTCTTCTCGTCAGGGTAGCCCCCGACTACACTGGCCTTCCAACCTACGGAGGTATATATATATATATATATATATATATATATATATATATATATATATATAGAGAGAGAGAGAGAGAGAGAGATAGATATATATATAGATAGATAGATAGATAGATAGGTACGTAGGTATGTAGGTAGGTAGGTAGGAAGATAGCTAGGTGTGTGTGTTCCACGGGCCTGCAGCCCGGCCTGGGAAGATAGTTAGGTAGGTAGGTATCTAGGTAGATAGACAGGTAGGTAGGTAATAAGGCAGGTAGGCAGGTAGAAAGGTAGATAGAAGTATAGATACGCAGATAGATTGAAAAGATAGAAAGATATATAGACAGATAGCTGGAGAGACCTCTGCAAAGACGAAGGGCAGCACATGTGGTAGGTAAGCTGCGAAGTCCCGACCCAACACTGCGGCGATGCGCGTCCAAGCCTTCAACAGACAGAAAGCAAGGCAGGGAGGGAGGGAGGTAGGCAGGCAGGCAGGTAGGTAGGTAGGTAGGTAGGTAAGTAGGTAGGCAGGCAGGTAGGCAGGTAGGTAGGCAGGTATATCGATAGATAGATAGATAGATAGAGACCTTTAACATGTACTGTTGGGACGTGTCGTCAGGCGCCGCGCCCTGCTTCATTATCTACATGGTGTGTAGATACGTATGTATGTATGTATGTATGTATCTATCTATCTCTCTCTCTCTCTCTCTCCTCTCTACCTACCTACCTATCTATCTATCTATCTATCTATCTATCTATCTATCTATCTATCTATCTATCTATCTATCTGTCTGTCTATCTACCTACCTACCTACCAACCTACCTACCTACTTATCTATTTGCCTGCAGAAAGATGTCTCATCAGTATGTGTCTATGTATGTACGTACGTAGGTATGTAGGTATGTATGTATGTATGTAATTATGCATGCATCTATGCATGTATGTACTTATCTGCAAAAAGATGCTCATAATCTCCTCAGTATGTATGTATGATGTATGTATGCATGTATGTATGTATGTATGCTTGCAGGTATCTATCTATCCATCTATCTATCTATCTATCTATCTACCTACCTACCTACCTACCTACCTACCTATCTATCTATCTATCTTATCTATCTATCTATCTACCTACCTACCTACCTACTTACTTGCAGAAAGATGCTCACAATCCCCTCCGCGTCTTTTCGGAACATCTCCTGAATATGCATGCATGTATGTATGTATGTATGTACATGTGTACGTATGTACGTACGTATGTATCCACGTATGTATACATGTATGTATCTGTATGTATGTATGTATGTGTACGTATGCACGTACGTATGTACCTACGTATGTATCAACGTATTTATCTGTATGTTTGTATGCATGTATGTATGTATGTACCTTTCCGCAGGCCATTCCGATGAAGGTCACTGCGTATGTATGTATGCATGTATGGCTTATGCGAAGGTACAATCACATAACATACATCACATACATACATACATACATACATACATTCATACATACATACATTCATACATACATACATACATGCATACATGCGAAGGTCACTGCGTATGTATGTATGCATGTATGCATGCATGTATGTATGTATGTATGCAATGTATGTATGATTGTATGATTGTATGTAGGTGTGTGTATGTATGTATGTATGCATGTATGTGTATGTATGTATGTATGTATGTATGTATGTGAGTGTACCTGTCCGCACGCCATTCCGATGAACGTCACTGCCTCCATCGCACGAGAGCGAAGCATGGACAAACTGTGCATGCATGTATGCATGTATGTATGTATGTATGTATGTATGCCTGTATGTATTAGAGCGCAGCATGGACAAACTGTGTATGCATGTATGTATGTATGTATATATGCCTGTATGTATTAGAGCGAAGCATGGACAAACTGTGTATGCATGCATGCATGTATGTATGTATGTATGTATGTATGTATGTATGTATGTATGTATATGTGCCTGTATGTATTAGAGCGAAGCATGGACAAACTGTGTATGCATGTATGTATGTATGTATGCCTGTATGTATGTATGTATGTATATATGTACGTATGTATTAGAGCGAAGCATGGACAAACTGTGTATGTATGTATCTATGTATGTATGAGACTGCCTTCATCGCACGAGAGCGCAGCATGGACAAACTGTGTATGCATGCATGTATGTATGTATGTATGTATGTATGTGTGTGTATGTATGCATGTATGCATATATGCATGTATGTATTTATGTATGTGACTGCCCTCGCTTGCGCGAGAGCGCAGAATGGCCAGACTGTGTTTGTATGTACGTGTATGTGTGTATGTATGTATGAATGTATGTATGTATGTATGAATATGTATGTATGTATGTATGTATGTATGTATGCATGTATGTATGTATGTATGATTATGTATGTATGTATGTATGTATGTATGTGTGTCGTATATGCATGTATGTATGTATGTATGTATGAATATATATATATGTATGTATGTATGTATGTATGTATGTGTGTCGTATTTGCATGTATGTATGTATGTATTTGTGTATGTATGTATGTATGTATGTACGTATGTAGTTATGTATGTATGTGACTTCCTCAATTGCACGAGAGGACAGCATGGCCAGACTATGCATGTATATATGTATATATGCATGCATGTATGTATGTATGCATGTATGTATGGAAGAATCCATGTGATTTGTCCAAAATGTGTGTGTGTGTGTGTGTGTGAGAGAGAGAGAGAGAGAGAGAGAGAGAGTGGTGTTGTTACAGCGCTCCCTGACAGTGAACGGCACCTTAACCGTTAACCTGCCTCGTATCAAAATTTCCACGCAAAAGGCGTCCTATTTTCTGCAGGGCTCATTTTGCCGTGATTTTGTCCACATTGAGTGGTAAAAAAGCGGGAATTTCCTGAGCGTCACAATGACTGTGGATGTGCAGTATTGGAGGAACAATGGGGGGGGGGGGGGGGGGGGAAGGGTTGCCTACTTAATTGTTTCCGCCACCGCACAATTGTTGGAAAAATGAGACAGTTGGACCCGGCCCAAGTAGGATGATCAATTGACTGAAAGGCTGTGGCCCATTGTGCTAGCCATCGCATTTTTTCAGAAGCCATGGCTGGCACAATTGTGATCACGTGGCCATGGACTTGGGACCTTCCCAACTTTTTGCGTGGCCATGGTCACCTTTCACAGTCAAGTGACCACACTGTTCGGGTCGGGTCCAAATGTCTTAGTTTTTCGATATGGTGGAAATAAATAATACCTGTGTTCGTTGGCAAGTCCAAATGTCTTAGTTTTCCGATATGGTGGAATAAATAATACCTGCGTTCGTTGGCGAGTACTATGATGTTCTTCATCAGGGGCACCACACGCGGGTACCTAGAGATGCAGATGTAGATATTGATATACATGGAGATGGAAAAAGAGGTGGCGGACTATGCCTTGAAGATAGGATTGGTAGGTAGGCAGGTAGGTAGGTAGGCAGGCAGGTAGGTAGGTAGGAGGTAGGTAGGCAGGCAGTAGGTAGGTAGGTAGGTAGGTAGGTAGGTAGGCAGGCAGGTAGGCAGGCAGGCAGGTAGGTAGGTAGGTAGGTAGGCAGGCAGGCAGGTAGGTAGGTAGATAGGTAGGTAGGTAGGTAGGTATATTCGTCCTCACTGGCACAAGGTAGCTAGAGCAGATGCAAATAGAGAAAGCGAAAGACGTGGAGATGGACAAGAGGGAGCTGACTAGGGCTGGACACATGAAATTGGTAGGCAGGTAGGTAGGTAGGCAGGTAGGTAGGTAGGGGTAGGTAGGTATGTTTTTCATTACCGACACCACGCGGTTAGATAGATAGATAGATAGAAGACAGGTAGATAGATAGATAGATAGAGGTGACCACGGTTTGAAGGCGTCAGTGGCGACGCCCGCTACGGCCGCGATCGCCGTCACCACTTCTTCCTTAATACACACAGGTGGTGGATGGATTGGATGGTTAGATGGATGGATGGACGGATGGATAGATAGAGAGATGGATAGATAGAGAGATGGATAGATAGAGATAGGTAGGTAGGTAGATAGATATATAGATAGATAGATAGATAGATAGATAGATAGATAGATAGATAGATAGATGGATAGATGGACGGACGGATGGATGGAGAAATAGAGATAGATAGATAGATAGATAGATAGACCTGCACGATTCGTTGGCCGTTCTGCAGGAGCTGGAAGAGGATTTGCATCAGCAGTGCAGCGTACGGCTCCACGAACTCGCTCTCAGCCACGTCCTTCAGACACACAGTATGCATACGCACAT
>WBZZ01005157.1:70000-72500 GCA_019918135.1 Paulinella micropora
GGTAGATAGATAAATAGATAGATAGATAGATAGATACAGAGATACAGAGATAGATAGATAGATAGATAAGATAGATAGACAGACAGACAGACAGATAGATAGATAGATAGATAGATATGTTTGGTCCATCAGCTCTGCATATCCGTAGACATAGGCATCCATTCCACCCCGCCGCCAGTTGGTGGCTGGGTAGCGGGCTGGGGCTGGGCACTAGGCCCCGGTTGCATGCAGTCTGAAGCCTCCCTGGCTGGATGGGCTCAGACTGATTCCAGACACGTGTCCGTGTACACGTGCCCCGCCAAGGCTCGGACTCGAGGGGTACACCAACCCTCGAGCTTCATCCAAGGCGACCACTTTCGCGGCGGCCGGACTATACCTTAAGATCTCGCTGCTTATGTGCCTACCCGCACACAGGAACATCCCACTCCCGTCTAGTCTCTGAACCTTTCCCCTTTGCCAGGCTACCACTGGACAGCGGCGACGGATGACTACCGGGTCCGCTTTAGCGGAGCAGCGGTAGTGAACCGATTAGGAGCCGTGCGCGGGGTAGCCTCACAAGAAGGGACTTGGCTGCGGATTACCCGTTATTCCCTGCGTTGCCGTATCCTTCGGCTGCACCTTGCGGTTTCCCGCAGGCCCGGTATCGAAGGCTCTCAGGGCTTACCCGAACAGTTTGAGAGTGTATCAAGGGCCCACGAAGGTTAGTCATCAGCCCTGGCCAGTCACGCTGCACCAGCTGCGACAAATCCGAAACACGGCTGGTGCAGGGCTGTTCGGGGTGTGTGGATGTGCGAGCAAGACATAGCTAAAGACTTGCCCGCGTGCCTAGCCCCCCGGATAGATAGATAGATAGATAGATAGATAGATAGCTGGACCTGTTTGGTTCGTAGGTCACCCAGTGTGTTGAGCATTAGGTGATAGAGATAGATAGATAGATAGATAGATGGATGGATGGATAGATAGATAGATAGATAGATAGATAGATAGATAGATGGATAGATAGCTAGATAGTAAGATAGATAAATAGATAGGTTGGTAGGTAGGTAGTAGGTAATCTATCTATCTATCTATATATGTCTACATATCTATATATGTATCTATCTATCTATCAAGACTTCGCTCCCCTCATGCTCAACACACTGGGCGCCCTGCTGGGAAAACAAGTCTATCTGTCTGTCTACCTATCTACCTACCTACCTACCAACCTACCTACCTAGATAGATAGATAGATAGATAGATAGATAGATAGGTAGGTAGGTAGGTAGGTAGGTAGGTACGTAGATAGATAGATAGATAGATAGATGGATGGATAGATAAATAGATGGATAGATAGACTGACAGACAGATAGACCTGTTTGGTTTTCAGCAGGGCGCCCAGTGTGGTGAGCATGAGGGGAGCGAAGTCTTTGAAGAGCGGAACCTGAAACGAGACACAGAGCAATGTGTGTTGGGGGAGGGGTGGGGTAGTGAGGGGGGGGGGGGGGGGGTGGGGTGGGGTGGGGGGAGCGAAGGGATATATATATATATATATATATATATATATATATATATATATATATATATATAGTACCTGTGTGGGTTGTGTGAGCGTCATGATGGTCTTACAGCACGCGTTCAGAGCCTCGAACCGCACCGCCTGCAGAAGAGACATAGGAGAAGGGAAGAGAGAGAGAGAGAGAGAGAGAGAGAGAGAGAGAGAGATACAGACAGACGGACACATCTCTCTCTCTCTCCCCGCCCCTCTCCCTCTCCCCCCCCCTCTCTTTCTCCCCCCCCCCCCCCCCCCCCCTCTCTCAACGTCATGGTGGTTCTCACAGCACGCGTGCGCCTCCAAACACACAACCTGTGTCTGCATCTTCAAACCTTAAACCTCTCTCTCTCTCTCGACCAGGCTAGGGTGGGACATGTTGTGGCCATAGATGGCGCGCGCAGGGGCCAGACACGCCTGGAGGCTATCTGGACAGTACTTGAACAAGTTGCCCCACAGCCCAAGCCCAGTTATGCGCTAGACAAGACGGATATGTAGATGTAGCTGTGGATGAACATGTGGGTGTAGATGTAGATGTTCTGTGCTAGACGTGTCTGTGGACTGTCTGGACTGCACTTGAACACATGGCCTCGCAGGACCAGTCCGGTCATGCGCTAATCTATAGCATGTAGATGCAGATGTTCTTAGACATGTCTGCAGGCTGTCTGCGCTGTCCTTGAACAGATCGCCCCATAGGCCCGGCCCAGGCATCCACTCAGAACGTAGATGCAGATGTAGCTGCAGATGTATATGAGCAAGTCAGCAAGTAAGGCAGTGAACCAACAAATATTGACGACAACAAGTCAACTGCTACTACTACTACTACTACTACTACTACTACTACTACTACTACTACTCCTCCTCCTCCTACTACTACTACTACTACGCAAGCCAATCAACCAACAAAAACTGACAAAAACACACCAGCAAACCAACAAACAAACCTTGACAAAAACAACTCGGGCTTGACCC
>WBZZ01005157.1:85000-87500 GCA_019918135.1 Paulinella micropora
TATCTATCTATCTATCTATCTATCTATCTATCCGTCTGTCTGTCTGTCTATCTATCTATCTATCTATCTATCTATCTATCTATCTATCTATCTATCTACCTACCTACCTATCTACCTATCTATCTATCTACCTATCTATCTATCTATCTATCTATCTATCTATCTATCTATCTATCTATCTATCTATCTATCTATCTATCTATCTATCTATCTATCGATCTCGATCGATCGATCGATCTACCTACCTAGTATCTATCTATCTATCTATCTATCTATCTATCTATCTATCTATCTATCTATCTATCTATCTATCTATCTATCTATACCTACCTATCTATCTCGGTAGGGCCTGGTGGTGAATGAGCAGGACGAGCGCCTCCTTCCAGGTCAATCATAACAACTATCATGAGATTATCCCTGAAAGGTGTTGGGAGTCGGGGGGGGGGGGGGGGAATGGAAATTGTGCACCCCCCCCCCCCGCATTTTCGCACTCCTGTCCCCATAAATCATGGTTTGTGGGAACGACAAGCAGTTAGGAGCTCATATTTGCAGGATGGCTAGTCCCAGACTCGATGTTGATGCTGGTAATTCTTTTTGCGAATTCACGCAAATATTTGCGTTAGGAGAGTGTCCTGAATGTCAATTTGGTTTTGTTAGCCTATTTTCTGCAACCCCTGTCCCTATAACTCATGGTTTGTGGGAACCAGGAGGAGTCGGGAATTCATATTTGCAGGTTGCCTACCCCCAGATTCGATGTTGATGCTGGCAGGATTTTGTTTGAAATCAGGGAAATATTTGCGTTAGGGGAGTGTCCTGAATGCAAAAATGCTGTACTTGCCGGTACCTCCGGCACTTGAACGTACCCTGTCGACGGGGAAGGGGGTGTCCGGGGGGGCCTCCACCCCGGGAACCCCAGCCCTGCAATTGTACGTACCCCACGCGAATTAGCCGGCACCAAATGCATGGCTGAGAATGCTCCAAGGCTCTAAGAGTAGTGCCAAAAGGGGTTAAGCGGATTACCTCCGTGAACGTACCCTGTCGACTGTGGAAATGGGGGCTCCTCCCGGGAACCCCAGCCCAGTCATTGTATGTACCCCACCACGAATTCGCCGGCACCAAAATGAATGGCTGAGAATGCTCCAAGGCTTTAAGAGTTGTGCCAGAAGGGTTTATGCCGGCTACCTCCGGCACTTAAACGTACTCTGTTGAGTGTGGAAAGGGGGGTCCGGGGGTGCATCCCCTGGAAACCCAAGCTCTGTACTTGTACGTTCCCGAAGCGACTTTGCCGGCACCAAAAATGAATGGCTGAGAATGCTCAAAGGTCTAAAAGTTGCGCCAGAGGGGTTGAGAGGCTGATTTTTTGGTTTTCACAACCTCGGGGCTCTAGGTAGTGAACCAGTTGAAAAAGAGATTTACAAAGATTCTTGCAAAGTAGTGCCAAAATGAATGGCTGAGAATGCTCCAAGGCTCTAAGAGTTGTGTCAGAGGGGCTTAGAGGCTGATTCTCTGTGATTTCGCAAGCTTGTCACGAGCACTTTTTAAGGGATGTAGTTGAAGTTATGAATTTTGAATGTAATGACAAAGTAGTGCCTAAATGAGTGCCTGACATTGCTCCAAGGCTTAAAAGTTGTGCATGTGAGAATGAGAGGAAAAGCGACCTTGTGAAGGGGTGGAGGGATATGCGCGAAGCGCACCTCAAACCATGCTTTCAGGTGTTGGCGCAGCCCCTAGTTATTATTATCCCTGATAGGTGTTGGTCAAGGGGGTGGGGGGTTTGGGGGGAGGGGGAAAATGAAAATTGTGTACCCCCCCCCCCCCCACCCAGCATTTCGGCACCCCTGTCGGAATAAATCATGGTTTGTGGAACGAGGATGAGTTGGGAGCTCATATTTGCAGGGTGATTGGCCCCAGACTCGATGTTGATGCTGATATGATTTTTAGTCTCGATGTTGATGCTGATATGATTTTTTTGGAATTCACGCAAATATTTGCGTTAGGTGAGTGTCCTGAATGCCAAATTTCCTTGTTTTTTTTCGCACCCCTGTCGGAATAAATCATGGTTTGTGTAAATCAGGAGAAGTTGGGAGCTCATATTGACAGGGTGGCTAGCCCCAGACTCGATCTTGATGCTGATATAATTTCTTTGGAATTCACGCAAATATATGCGTTAGGGGAGTTATTATTATTATTATTATTATTATTATTATTATTATTATTATTATTATTATTATTATGATCATGATTATTATTATTATTATTATTATTATTATTAGTATTATTATGATTATTATTATTATTATTATTATCATTATTTATTATTATTATTATTATTATTATTATTATTATTATTATTATTATTATTTGGACACCGTGATAGCCCAGTGGTCAAGTTCTACCATCTGGGCCCTGTCGCCAGTTCGATTCCCGTCGGTGCCACCAGTATTTTCATTGAACATACCGCTCCGTCTGGACCAGTATTTTCATTGAACATACCGGTCCG
>WBZZ01005157.1:90000-92500 GCA_019918135.1 Paulinella micropora
AAAATCGACAGATAACGCGCCAAGCAAAAAAAAAGCTAGCGAAAATTTTGCGTTGTTTGCGCTGATTTGTCGGGAAGTTGCCCAATGGTCTCCTCTCGCCTCATGTTGCGTCTACTCTCGAAATTATATGTATGAAGGCTGGCGGGTACGGTGTCCCGGCCTCGCAAGAAACGCAAGACATCCAACCCTCGCTACACACAACAGAAGGAAAAAGGTATGTCATGTCATGTCATGTCATGTCATGTCATGTCCTGCCAGGTCATGTCATGCCAGGCCATGTCATGTCATGTCATGTCATGTCATATCATGTCATGTAATGTAATGTAATGCAATGCAATGCAATGCAATGTAAAATGTAATGTAACCAAATCTAATGTAATCTAATGTAATGTTTAATCTAATCTCATCTAGTGTAATGTAATACGATATCAATCTCATGTCTCACATGGCAGAAGCCGCGTGGAGCACCACGGAGCGAGAGAAGTTCCAGCGAGCGCTGCTCAGCTTCGGGTAAATATCTCCCTCTCTCTCCCTCTCTCTCCCTCTCTCTCCCTCTCTCTCCCTCTCTCTCTCTCTCTCTCTCTCTCTCTCTCACTCCCTCCCTCCCCGCCCCCCCCCCCCCCCCCCCCCCCCCCCCCCCCCCCCCCCCCCCCCCCCCCCCCCCTCTCTCTCTCTTTCTCTCCCTCCCTCCCTCCCCCCCCCCCCCCCCCCCCCCCCCCCCCCCCCCCCCCCCCCCCCCCCCCTCTCTCTCTCTCCTCTCTGTTTGTACATCGTTTCATCTATCTCATGGGAGAAGTTCCAGCGCGCTTTGTGAGCTTTGCGTAAACTCTCTATCTATCTATCTATCTATCTATCTATCTATCTATCTATCTATCTATCTATCTATCTATCTATCTATTTATCCGTGTATCCATCTATCTATCTATGTAATCTATGTAATCTATCTATCTATCTATCTATCTATCTATCTATCTATCTCTCTATCTCTCTATCTCTCTATCTATCTCTCTCTATCTATCTATCTATCTATCTATCTACCTACCTACCTACCTATCTACCTATCTATCTATTTACCTACCTACCTACCTACCTACCTACCTACCTATATCTATCTATCTATCTATCTATCTATCTATCTATCTATCTATCTATCTATCTATCTATCTATCTATCTATCTATCTATCTATCTATCTATCTATCTATCTTCCTATCTACCTACCTACCTACCTACCTACCTATCTATCTATCTATCTATCTATATATCTATCTATCTATCTATCTATCTATCTATCCATCTATCTATCCATCTATCTATCTATCTATCTATCTATCTATCTATCTATCTATCTATCTACCTATGTATCTAATCTATGCACACCATATAGTGTAGTGTTACACACATATTATTGTGTGTAGTTTTCGCCGCGCCGTTGAGGTCAAAGAGGCAGCCGCACTCAACCGCAGGTATGTATGTATCTATGTATGTATGTATGTATGTATGTATGTATGTATGCATTGTGCTGTCAGGAGCGTGGATGAGGTACAGGAGTACGCCAAGAGGTATGTATGTATGTATGTATGTATGTATGTATGTATGTATGTGTATGTCTGTATGTCTGTATGTAATGTAAGATAATGTATGTCTGTCTGTATGTCTGTATGTAGGTTCGTGTGGGCGTGTCTACAAAACAATCGTGCGGCGAGTCCGGACGACCGTTTGTACCTGACGCGACTGGCAGCGGCGCAGCAGCTTTGTGCCGGACACTCCAGGTGTCCGCAGCCGTCTGCATGTCTGTCATGTATTTGATGTATATGTATCTATGTATGTATGTGATGTAGCTATGTGCCGGACACTCCAGGTGTCTGCAAGCCGTGTGCATGTCTGTCATGTATGTGATGTATATATGTATGTATGTATGTATGTGATGTATGTATGTATGTATGTATGTAATGTAATGTAACGTAACGTAACGTAACGTAACGTCATGTAACGTAATCTAATGTATGTATGTATGTATGTATGTATGTATGTATGTATGTATGTATGTATGTATGTATGTTATGTATGTTATGTGATGTCTGCGTGTGTAGCCGCGACCTGTTGCAGTGGGGCAAGCTGAAGAAGAGCTCTGCCATGTGGGGCCGTCGCCTCCGCAATCTGCACTTCCTGTCCGAGCTCGTGCAGCGCTGCTACTCCGAAGACCGAGACTTGGCGCAGATCCTGCCCGACTCAGTCCTAGGTCTAAGCTGAACCTACAAACCAAGCCACCTAGCCAGCCAGCCACCCAGCCGTCCATCCAGCAGCCAGCCAATCATATGTTTTTTGGGGCACAGAGGGCAAGGACCCTGACCTTAACCCTAACCACTAGCCAGCCAGCCAAGCAGCCAGCGAGCCAGCAATGCAACCATGCTATGTCTGGATGTTCCTCACAGAGAGCAAGCCAGCCAGCCAGCCATTGCTATGTTTGGTGTGTTGCTTGCAGAGGGGGCAAGGCCGAC
>WBZZ01005158.1:7500-10000 GCA_019918135.1 Paulinella micropora
TATCTGAGGCGTACTGATGCAGCTAATGGCATATCCTCAACGGACATAAGGCTCCAATACCCTTGTTCGAGGTCCTCCACCCCCCAGCTAATGGCATATCCTCAACGGACATAAGCCTCCAATACCCTTGTTCGAGGTCCTCCACCCCCCCGTGTCAGTCAATAATAATAATAATAATAATAATAATAATAATAATAATAATAATAATAATAATAATAGTGCCTCTCTGTCAATGGCTGATGCATTTCTGCACATGCGCCTCCATCGTCTCACCCGTGAGGGGAGTACGAAGAATTGACGATAAGCTCTAATGACACCCCCGCAAGGGCACTTCCAACACTTCCAGACGGGCCGGTATGTTCAATGAAAATACTGGTCCAGAAATAGACCGGTATGTTCAATGAAAATACTGGTGGCACCGACGGGAATCGAACTGGCGACAGGGCTCAGATGGTAGAACTTGACCACTGGGCTATCACGGTGTCCAAATAATAATAATAATAATAATAATAATAATAATAATAATAATAATGATGATGATAATAATAATAATAATAATAATAGTGCTTCTCTGTCAATGGCTGATGCATTTCTGCACATGCGCCTCCATCGTCTCACCCGTGAGGGGAGTACGAAGAATTGACGATAAGCTCTAATGACACCCCCGCAAGGGCAGTTCCAACACTTCCAGACGGGCCGGTATGTTCAATGAAAATACTGGTCCAGAAATAGACCGGTATGTTCAATGAAAATACTGGTGGCACCGACGGGAATCGAACTGGCGACAGGGCCCAGATGGTAGAACTTGACCACTGGGCTATCACCGTGTCCAATAATAATAATAATAATAATAATAATAATAATAATAATAATAATAATAATAATAATAATAGTGTAGTGTATCTCCTGCCAATTGCTGAGCCAAAAGGCCATGTGCATCCAGTCCTCCATTCCATAAGGAAAGTCTCCACACCAATCGGTGGAATAAAGGAAGTGACGGCATAGAACATTACTCTAGGAGCTTTATACCAATCAGCCCATGGAAAGGACCGATGGCCTATGTACTCCCTAAATAATAATAATAATAATAATAATAATAATAATAATAATAATAATAATAATAATAATAATAATAATAATAATAATAATAATAATAATAATAATAATAATAATAATAATAATAATAATAGTGCTTCTCTGTCAATGGCTGATGCATTTCTGCACATGCGCCTCCATCGTCTCACCCGTGAGGGGAGTACGAAGAATTGACTATAAGCTCTAATGACACCCCCGCAAGGGCAGTTCCAACACTTCCAGACGGGCCGGTATGTTCAATGAAAATACTGGTCCAGAAATAGACCGGTATGTTCAATGAAAATACTGGTGGCACCGACGGGAATCGAACTGGCGACAAATAATAATAATAATAATAATAATAATAATAATAATAATAATAATAATAATAATAATAATAATAATAATAATAATAATAATAATAATAATAATAATAATAATAATAATAATAATAATAATGATGCTTGTACCTGCTTCAGCAGGGCCTTGGGCTTCGTCGGGAGTGGCGCAAAGCTTCCCCAAGGGAAGCCATCCAAATTATTTGCCAGGTCTGCATGAGACGTCCGCTCCTTTTGTGCTGAAACATGTTTAAGAGCTTCTCTTTGAAGGGCGATATGTTGGCATGCCAAAGCCTGCCATCGAAGCGAGAGTTGCTCTGACAAGACGTTAGCAATCGAGTCCTTGCTTCCATGAGCAAGCTCTGTCACAGCGTACACCAGGCCTTCTGTGATGCCTCGATACGAAGCACTAGTAGTTGTTGGTGTAGCGTCATCTGAGTCGGTTGATGTGGCGTTGGCTTTCTCATGTACATCGTTGTTGTAAGATCGGGGATCATCCATGAACATCATGCCTAGATCCTCCTCGGGTGGACCCTCTGCTAAGCTGAATGGGAGAGTTGGTGCCCAGTCTGCCGCAGGCAAATTGAAGGGAGCAAGCAGATCCATCCTCCTCTACACAAAAAGAACGTGGTAGCAATGTTGAGACTATATATTTAAGTAGAATGAAATTTTTGTTGATAGTCAATCAAATGACAAAAACATGATTGATGACTAACAAAGGGCACTCCACAGCAAATAGCATACACAGAAAACATGAACGAACATGAGATGTGAACCTGTGCAATAGTTTCGTCTGCATCGCTCAGCTGCGAGACGGTTTTGTCCTGCTGGGCTTTCGAGAGTGTCTGACCCATTTCTGTGCTAGTAGTGTTGTTCGGGTTAGGAGTACTGTTAGGAATATTTGTTCACTACATCCTAAGAAATGGCTTCTCTTTTTCTCTTTCAACAAACTTTCAAAACCAGCTAAATGTTGCCGAATTCTGCCGTATCACTGCCTCCTGCAAATCAATTTCCCTCTTGTTGCTTGTGTGACTTTTATCATGTTCTTTATTTGAAATGACTTTCTGGATCAGGCCAGATCAGCTTTC
>WBZZ01005158.1:12500-20000 GCA_019918135.1 Paulinella micropora
GCGCCTCCATCGTCTCACCCGTGAGGGGAGTACGAAGAATTGACGATAAGCTCTAATGACACCCCCGCAAGGGCAGTTCCAACACTTCCAGACGGGCCGGTATGTTCAATGAAAATACTGGTCCAGACGGATCGTTACGTTCAATGAAAATACTGGTGGCACCGACGGGAATCGAACTGGCGACAGGGCCCAGATGGTAGAACTTGACCACTGGGCTATCACGGTGTCCATAATAATAATAATAATAATAATAATAATAATAATAATAATAATAATAATAATAATAATAATAATAATAATAATAATATGTTATTTAAAGCTATATCAGTGCTGTGTCGTATGGTTACGTTATGTGTATATGGTCGGGGAGTTAGGGGAGGAGGGCTACTAGTACAAAGCCTCTTTTGTACACTTTCACCCGCCGTGCCAGGTTGCGGCGGATCGAAGGCCGACTCGGACTTATATAATTTTGGAATTTAACTTCAAGTTCGTGAGTAACTTTCAAAAAACTTTTTCCATTTGTCGTCCGATCGGCGGCGCCGGCTTCAGACATCTTTCATTTTATCTCTGCTGCTTCCCACTCAGCTCAGCCTCTATTCGGACTACACGAATGGGCGGCAAGTATTCTATTAGTGAAAACTTCACAGTGCTTGCGTCAAAAAAACCATTTTTCCGTGGCACGCGGCCGCGGGTGCCATGGCTTACTAGTACTACTGAACTTTCATCAAGTTTCAAGTCGGGAGTCCTCAAACTCCTCCCGGCCGATCAGTCACGGCGGCGTTGGGTTCAATGAGGTCCGGATTTTTGGCGTTGAACCGTTTGTCTTTGGGAGTCTAAGATAGGGCGGCCCCCGGAGGATTCAACTCTTACCCCGGGGGCCCGGGCCCGTACCAAATATTGAGGCTCCGACCGGACTGAGTTCAACTGCCAGCCTGCCAGTGAGTGTGACATATTACTGGGTGACATCCAAGTGTCAAACTCAGCCAGCGAATTTGAGTTAAGGGTCAGATTTCATATTAGCGGTCAGATTTTAGATTAGTGGCCCGAGTCAGAATTCAAATTAGTTCAATTTAACGGTAATATTTCGCAAAAATTATGCAGATTTTGCAGACGGATATAGCACGGTTAAGTTGCACTAATTTGAATTCTGACCACTAATCTGAAATCTGGCCGCTAATCTGAAATCTGCCCCTTAACACAAATTCTATGGCTGAGTTTTACTCTTGAATGTACCCAGTCATGTATTCCCAGATAGATATCATGTTAATCCGCCGATCATAAAGCTGATTATCATTTTACTCATGAGCTTAAAGACCCCCGGACTCTGAGCTGCCATGATTACCTTGTGATAATTTGAGACTCGCCGGGAGTCAGGCTCATTCATTAATAATCAGTTCGGTCCTGTTCAACACTGATCATTGGACCATTGCCATGATATCAGCTGAGTGGACTCAATACCGTCACGGGCTCCGAGTCAATATTAGAAACTCAACCTCAGCCTGTATAGTGACTACTGGGCCTAGTTTATGTCCTGGCCCGGGCGGTAAAATCTTTTCCGAGCCAATAAAACTTGTTCACTGAGTTCTCGCAACTTGAATCCTACCTTGGGAACACAGAAAGTGTCTGTGCCCGGCTCTGACCTGTGTTATTAATAGGTACAGATATTCCGTGGCATCAATCATCTATTGGTGACTGCGTGACAGCTGTTGCCCGGTACCCATATGTCGGCCATAAGAGGACTATTAATAAAGCGTAAACCTTTCATAAACTGCTAAACTTCAACCGTGACAAACCTTGGCAGTTTAATCATGATATAACTTCCAGATATATCCAAAAACTTCTACAAATATTCGGCGAACTTTCTAGACTCGAATGATATTTAACGGCGCAGTTCAAGTGCTTTTCTCCACTTGCCTCGGAACTTCTTTCTCAAGTTGGTTTCTTTCTCTCAGTGGTGCAGTGACAGAAACACTGTCATAAACACAGCTTAAGTATATTAAAACCAACCGCTCTGAATTGTTCATGACTCGACGATTCCACGCTTTTACCCATATTGGGTAGGTAACTGACCGAGACATGGCCCACTTTCAATGCCGTGACTCATCACTGAGAGACAACATCAACTTGATACATGCGAAGAAACTGCATCTGTACAGAGTTAATACATGCAAAGAAACTGCGTCTGTACAGAAGCCTGAGGGCCATCAGTGCAAAGCAATTTTTTCGATTGGTCGGCGGCGAATCCCCTCCAACATTACCTGAAGCAGAGCTACGTGAGCCATCAGCCAGAAGAGATGCATCCAAGTGACACTGGAAACAACGGCGGCCAGACGAGAAGAGGGAAACCACCGCTCGGGTATGCACAACACATACGACAAGCCCCTAAGAAGATAAAAATAAAAGTTTTAGAGGGTATCGTTGATATGCCAGACATGCACAAGGCACATAAGAAGATACAAGTTTTTACCCGAGCAGGCAGAAAAGTGCGTGAAGACCAAGCATTAATCGCGCCTTGGCAGTGAAAAAATCATCAGGGCCCAAGATTAAGGCATGGACGACTGAGATATAGCATAGACCGAGACCAAATAGGACTCCCACAGCACGAAGTCTGCGGTGAAACACTGCGTTTTCAGATTTAGAAGTGCCTGACGCAGAGATTAGATGTAACTCACGGGAAGGATACCCAAGACTCCACCCAAGGAAAACAGATGTAAGCAAAGCGAGAGCAGCACAATATGCTCGAGGAAAAGATGGAAGGCTGCACGTCATAACGATAGCGCAATATAAAGGAAAGGTCCCAAGTCCAGTCATTAAAAAGTCCAGTTGAAACAACATGAATGACAAGAAGTGGTTCATAGATCCCATGTAATGGGCGGTAAAGCTGCTGAATGTGTGAATGAAAAGAAAAAAAACCCACGCCAAGACTCCGTATGCAGCTCCGGTAGAGTCTCTTGCTTCCTCTAGCAAAGGGAACACACTATTTGCTTCCAGTCTTATTATCAGAAGAGCTATCAGCTGAGACCATATATGTCCGCTTTCGTTGTTCAACACGAACAAAGTAGAGAGAGTGGGAAAAAACCCCAGCTCACGTCGATACCCCCATGTGACAAAAGGCAAGGTTCTGCAGCTGCTGTTTGATACGTGTCTTGTATCCTTAGCTGGCTCGTCAAGTAAATATGGAAACGTCTCGCGATTAAGTCTAGAACAAACAAATCCAAGGAATGACACTAGAAGAACGGCACCCACTAAGGATGGCGCGGTAAAAATCGGGTCAATATCGAACAGCCAGTCATCCAATTGTCGAAGAGGTTCCAAACAGGACCAGGGACGGCGCCACCGCAGGACTTCGCGAAGGGATGTGCCGGGAGAGGCTGCCTCTATGATTGCATTTGCGGCCATCAGCCCACTCGTGGCAGCTGCCTCGAGACTAAACTGCCAGTAGTCAGCCACAGAACCTGCCAGGCCTCCAGCAATCACAATACCCTGAGATAAATAGAGCTTGTAATCTGGGTTGATACCTTGAACACCAGCATTGTTAGAATACTTTAGTTCGCGGAGCATTTCAATTGGAAATCCTGCATGGTCATAAGAGAACGTGGGGGAATACGTGAGCCCAGTCAGCAGGTGCTTGGCCCAGGTTAACCCCATCTGTTCCAGCACTTCTTTCTCAAGTTCTTGTAGGGAGCATTCAAAAGGACTTTTTCCAAAGAGCCCGGCTTGTTTCCCAGCTAAGATACCTACATTCAGGATCTGTTCCGCACCTGTTCTGTTTACGAAGGTAGGATGCCAGAAAGCGTCATAGGGAATAGAGATTATAATCCAAGGAGAAACATACCACGCAGGAACATTTTGCAGCCAGGATGGTAACACTTTCTCAGAAAAATGCAACGTGACAGACATTACGTACTGTTCGCAGACTGCTTCCAAAACTGTAAAAGCGGGGTTCTCTAACAGTTTTTTCAGTTGTCGGGGTGGGAGAGCCAGCACCACATAGTCCGCAGACAGCGAGTAGTTCAGCAGAGAGGATGCAGAGTATTGCACATCAACACCTTGAAGTTTACCATCTTTTGATCTGGGAGAAACTTCATTCACTGTTGAATCAAATCGAATATCAAGTGAATACTCATCAACCAGATGCTTTATCCATGGATCAAAAATGACTTCGCTTGCAGGCCCTATTCCAGAAAACAACTGTCCACCCGGGGCCTTTGCTGTCAAGATGAACTCCCCAAATAGATTCGCCAGTGCGTTCAATCCCGAGTTGCCATCAGCCTGTTCAACATCCAGGCCGTATACCACACCCATAAATCCCTTTACAAGTTCGCGACCCTCAGGAGCAAAGCTGTCAAGCTCCATGAGGTCATACCACGATGTGTTCGCAAAAAAGCTGAGACGACGGGAACCAGACACAAGGGAAAAGATAGCAATCTTCAGAATCTTGTAGATTTCCCATGGACGAAAAGGGCTTAACGATGCGAATAAATTGGAGAAGCTGCCACCACTGTAATCGAATTCTAAAATGCTGGGAAAGGTATGGTTAGCGTCACATTTGGCGCGAGAATCGTAGCGAAGGACATGACCACTTTTGACTTCAAGCAAAGCGTCTTCAGCAGATTTGTGACCAAATGCGGCCATATGAGGGTTAGCAGGTATTTTCTGTAACATTGCACGGAAGTTCCTGTAGTTGTTCGAAGTCAATTTCCAGCAGACGTCCTGTAAGCATAGTACCAAGATGTAATAATCATAAACTGGGTTTAAAATATATATATATTTTTTAAGTTCTCTTTTAAAATAAATTATTTAAAATAATAACAATAATACTATATCTGAGGCGTACTGATGCAGCTAATGGCATATCCTCAACGGACATAAGCCTCCAATACCATTGTTCGAGGTCCTCCACCCCCCCGTGTCAGTCTCTCGCCTGATGATCGGGGCCACCGATGGAGCTCCTGAGGGCAAGACTGCACTAAACCGAGGTTATTCCGCAGTCCCAGCAACCTCTTGCAAGACGTCACCGAATGTGCAAGTGCATACACCAAGCGCGGTTGCTAGAGCTGCCTCGAAACCCCACCCATAACAATCTGGTGTCTGCTGGGTCCTGGGCTATCAACCAGCATATGCGGAGTTTAAGATCTTTTACGGGCGCAACGACCCTCCTCCCCAGCATCTACCACCAAAGGGTTATGAGTTGGCGTCACAGTTTAACGCCTTGAGGCCGTTGGGCTGGAACTCTGTTTAGCAAGTGTGACTAGGTTTTTTCATCGGGATTTCCCTCAAATATGTCACAGTCAACACTCCAAGGCAGATTTACTATATCTGTAATAATAATATTATAATAATAATAATAATAATAATAATAATAATAATAATAATAATTATTATTATTATTATTATTATTATTATTATTATTATTATTATTATTATTATTATTATTATTATTATTATTATTATTATTATTATTATACTTGTAATAACTGGCCCGGTGACCACCCCCCCCCCCCCCCATATGTGTATATATCGAGAAGCGGCTGATAAACTAAATGTGAAAATAATACTGCATGCATGCAAGTGTTAGGAGAGTGTGATTGGTATTCGTAGTTAAGAATTTAGTATATGGATGCAGCTGGAGTGGGATGAGACTGACGGTTGTATAGTGCTGGTGGCGGAGAAGTTGGTACGAGCGCTCAATTAGCAACGCTAGCGGTAAGCAACTCTAATAGGCCTCAAAGACCTTGCTACATATGTGTGAATCACCTCCACTCTCTTATAATTAGTTAGGTCATACAACCGTTAGTTTCAGTCCCAGTCCAGCTTCTTTTCCTAGTAACATGGATGCTAGCTACGGATTGATTCTGATATATCTGTGCACCCTTAAGTCTATACTCTTTCCTATCGCGATTCTTGTGTGCTTCTCCTTCCTACATGTATATGCGGCATAATATGCCTCCTAGACCTGCTCAAGCTACCTTAGCTTCTGGAATGTGGGAGTGTGTACATGGTGTGCATGCGCATATGTACATGTGCATGTGCTTATATATATGATTCTGCTGCTTCCTCTGCCTTCCCTGTCCTCCTTCCCTGCTTCCCTCCTCCCCATATCTTCCCTCTCCACCCTCCCTAGGCCTCCTGCAGTAAGATTACAATGCAACATTTTATTCCCCCCCCCCCGGGCCCCACCCCCCAAAAAATGCAATCTATAGAAAATTAAACTAAAGACCAGACCTGAAACTTGCCATCTTTCAACCCAGCGCGGGCTAGCCCCCCGGGAACCAGCCCACGCTCCAGCAAGGTTACAGCAAAGCCTTTCTCCAGAAGAGCATGAGCCGCAGCCAGACCCGACACGCCGGCTCCCACAACAATGACATGTGTTTTTTTAGTGTTGTCTGACGCATGCTGAGACACATGCGCACCATACGGCCCAGGTGTCAGAAGAGCGATTGCGAGAAGCAGTGATAGTAGTTTCCCTTGCATTTTTTGACTTTTTGTGTGTGGGGTCCTTTGTTTTCGCAACTTGTTGTCCTTTGTTAACATGTGCTAGATAACCGTTTCTAGAAGCGTTGCATGATTTCACAATTGCCTACCAAGATCTAACCCAACGCACCACAAAGAAGTCAGTCAGAATTACGCGTCCGCAATTACCGTACGCGACAATTGCAAACACCTGATCATGTTCGGCCGTTTCTCGGAATTTTTCGGTTTTTTTAATGCTCAATTGATATAGTCAAAAAGTTCCACCCCAACCGCAGAAAAGCGGAAAAAACGGTGACCGGTGGCTGGTGTTGGTTGGAGAAGGTATCTTTGGATTCTTGCATTCTTTTTTATTTAGAGAAATAATTGTACAATTATAACTCATGGAGTGACTGCTAACAGCTATTGCCTAAAGCAAATCGCTGGCCGAGGCAGTGACTAGTGACCAGTGTCTGGGGTTGTAGTCATTAATATATTTAAATTTCGAGTCCGGCGTTACGAGCCTGATTAATTAATAAGTATTGCTTAAGTTCCTTTTTGAACTGGCTTAGTTTGGTTATCTGAGAAATATGTTCGGGTAATTTGTTGAATATGTTAGCATTAGTTTGCGTGAAATGCGGGTCGTTTCTGTCTATAAAGAGTTTTCTTTTTTTAGCATAACGAGTGCAATGGTTATGTGTGGTATTAGTGCTAATGTATTTATTATCATGTATTGGTTAGCTTTGGTTGGTGTTTTATTTTTGTTGGGTGTATGTATGGATGTGTTTCGATGCATACCCTGTATATGTATAGGTTATAGATATCAAGGAGTTTTAGTTTATGTAGAAGAGGGGTGTATGGGAGCGCGGGCTGCTTGCACTAGTAGACGTATGATACGCTTATGGATATTGACGAGTGGGTGTATATATTTTTTGTTTTTGTCTTGTATGCCCCATATACTTTATATTTACTTCCATGTCTACCCACACCTCATATATAATATAAGTTGTTGCAGGGCATGGGTAGGTAGGAGCTTATTAGCATAAGTAG
>WBZZ01005158.1:55000-82500 GCA_019918135.1 Paulinella micropora
TAGAATAGAATATAAGAGGAAGAGGAAGAGGAAGAGAAGAGAAGAGAAGAAGAAAAAGAAAAGATAGATAGGTAGATAGGTAGGTAGATAGATAGATAGATAGATAGATAGATGCAGATAGATAGATAGATAGATAGATAGATAGATAGATAGATAGATAGATAGATAGATAGATAGATAGATAGAAATTTCATTTAAAGCGCTGGGTCTCTTTTGGAGGGTCCGGGCACATTTTGGCAATCGAGGGTGCAGGACAGAGGCTCATCCACATATTTGCCGGAAATAACATGTTCCTCACCTTCGTCATCAAACAAGCTCTGTGTAGGCCAACTATCAACTTCTAACTCCCTCTAGTGTGCTCAAACGAGTCGTGTTGCGACTCTTGCCAAAATCGAGGAATTTCGGCGGTCAGGACACTCCCCTAACGCAAATATTTGCGTGAATTCCGGAAAAACCACCTCAGCGTCAGTAGATGATACACAATTTCTCGGCAAGAATTTTTGCAAATTCTCGCCTTCGAATTGTGTGTCGCACCCCCTCCTATGGATAGTAGATACAAAGAAACAAAAACAACCAAATAGCCTTATACAGCACACTACAAGAAAACATATATGACATATTTTTATTTATCATTTAAAGAATTACAAGTGTCATAATATAGAATGAGTGAGAGATCAATCAGAAAAGTTTCAAAAGGCGGAATATGTATTGAAAAAAATGAAATCGTTATAAGGTGGAGAGAAAATGGAGAACAAAAAAGAAAAATAATTTACATTGGAAAAAAGAGGACAAAGGAAGAAGCAGAAAAGCAAGCAAGGGAGTTTTACGAAAAGGAAATATTATCAAAATACGAAGAAGATAATAAAAATACAGATTACAAACAATTATCAAAGCAAAAGCAAAACAATAGCAGAAAAGAAAGAAGCAAACAAACATATACCTGTGTATGTGGTAAAACTATAAAAATATATAGCAAATACGAACACGAAAAAAGCCAATCACATAGAGACTTCTTTGCGGAGAAAGAGACTTCTTTGCGGAGAAAGAAGAGATTATGTTAGGCGGTCGTAAAGTAATTCGTATAGCATATAGAAACGACGACATAGAAAGATATTTTAAAAATAAAAAATGATATTTGTTTCTGTTTCTTTCAGAAACATCAACAAACATCGTCCCACCATTAAAGCAGAAATCGATGTTTTATGAAACCGCGTAGCGGGTGAATAAAATATCAAACAAATAATTAATTTTATTTTAAACAAATATTATTATATGTATATAAAATGACAACGACGAGAGTTGTTGGTGGTTCATTTGATGGGAGACAAGATAATATTTCTTATCTTAAAACCATAGGACGAGGTGAAAAAGTTTTTATTCAACACGAGCCAGAAAACAAATTTGATAAAAATGCGATAAAGGTTATAACAGAAAGCGGAAAGCAACTCGGATATATCAGCAAGCACTTAGCAGAAACTCTAAAGATTAAAGGAAGGAAACAAGTATATTATTCAATCTATGGAGGAGGGACAGGAAAACATTATGGAATTGAAATTACTATCCCTTGATACAAACAAATAATATTTAATATATATTAAAGATTATTTTTTTTATTATATACACACAAAGATGGGGAGAAAACCAATATACAAAACACCAGAAGAGAAGAAGGAAGCCTTACGGAGAAAGGCGAGGGAATTCATACAAAAAGACCCAGAAAGACACAGAAGTCAATGGAGTATTACAACCAAAATAAAGCAATAATAGCGGAAAGGAGAAAGAAAAAAGAGATGAAGTGAAGCAAGAGTTACTTAAGTTGAAAAGAATGGAGGAGGCACTAAAATGAATTTCTATTTAAATATAAGAAATTATTATATATATTTATAACAGATAATTTATTATTATTATTTTTTATAATTTTTATATCTGTATTGATATAAAAAATATGCCACCACCTTTACCACCCAGACCAACGAAGGAAAATGTAGAACTAGCGAAGGTAAGGGCGAACTTAAGGGAAACTAAGACACAGGAAGCGAAGAAGCGTGAGGTAAAACTTGTAGAACTAAAACCAATAAAAAACAGAGGTATAAACGGATATACGTACCCTTCTGAAGACCTTGACATTAACTTCTATGATATGGATACGATTGAAATATTAATTATGAGAGTTAAGGATGCCAAAAATAGAGGTCTGACAAACGAAGCAAGTCTTCATGTTAAGTTTGGGTATATAACAGATGCAGATGATAGTAAGTTTTACAAGTGGAAAACTTTTAACTCAGTTAAGTTAAAAGACATAGATGAGTTGTTTCGTGATATATATCTATACAACGAACAAAATCTTGAAGCCAGCGCGAACGGATATGAAAGAATTATTCAACATATAACTATTCAAATTATCCAAGAAGACGGAGGCGGGTGTAATGATACAGGAAGTGATAAAAAACATAAAACACCCGAAGGGATACATATTAATCCAAGAAGCAAAGATAATAATTGTTTCTTTCATGTCGTTAAAAACATACTAAATTTACCAATGAAGGGTAAATCAAAACTCAATAAAAAAGTATGTAATGACATTAGAAGTGAGCTCAAACTAGAGCATAATACTCCGATACCTTTATCAGTAGGCTTTGAAATCTTAAAAAAATATTGTATTGAAGGTAGGTATTTTGAATTGACTGATGCAACAAGCAAACAGACATTCAAAAATTTTGAAGACCCTTTAATAACCGCAGATGTGCTTTGTTATCTACTCAAAGAACATTATATAAGTTTCATAAAAAGAAACAAAAATAAGTGTCCAGATTGCTTTTCAACTTATTTTAATAAGCACACTTGTAATGATAAAAGAGTTTCATATGCAAAGGCTAAATTAAGATGAAAAGAAAATCAGGTAAGGTCTTTACTTACTAGATTTGAAGAGGCTAAGTATAATAATCAAGATGTTGTATTTCATTATGACTTAGAGACTTTTACAAATGAATACGAATTACACACACCATACATAGCAGGCTATACCATTTCGGATATCGACTTTAAATATGTAGCAGGTAATGAATGTATTCCTAAATTACTTGATATAATTTTTGAATATGCTGATGATTTATCAAAAAGAAAACCAAAAGCAAAATTATATGTTAATGTTTTCAATGGTAGTAAGTTTGACCATTACTCATTACAGAAAGAATTTATCAAAAGAAGAATAAAAAATGCGACCCTTATGAACAATGGGTGCTATTATCTCATTAGAATATAAAAATATAAAATTCTGGGATTTATGTAAGCACACTGAGGGAGGTCTAAAAAAGAACCTTGAAACACTGGGATGTAATGTGTTAAAAGGCGACTTTGACTATGACAAGGCGAAACGATGGGAAGAGATGGATGATGAAACGAAAAAGGATGTCTAACATACTTAGAAAAAGATGTTATGGGACTAAAGGAACTACACGACAAACTAAACAATCAAATATATGAAGAACATAAAACTAATTTAACCGCTTATATATCTACTTCGTCTCTAACTTGGAATTTATGGAAAAAGAAGATAGATGGTAAATATGTTATTCAACTACCGAATTTAAAAAAAGAAAAAGATTTTAGAAGGGCTGTGTATGGTGCTAGAACTTATCCAAGCAAAAGGCGATTTATTTCGGAGCAATATCAAAAATACATAAATGGTGAAATTGGGTTTGATGAAGTTGTAGATTATCTTATCGATGCCGATGTTGTAAGTCTTTATCCAACGGCGATGCTTGAACTATTTATGACTGGTGAAATAAAGGAATTTGAAGGTGAAATGAAAGGCAAACTAGGGATATATAATGTTGATTACATATTTCCAAAAAATATATTACATCCGCGGGTTCCGTATAGAGATAGTAAGGGGTGTTTAAAATGGGAGTTAAGAGATATGAAAGACCAATGGCTAACTTCTGTAGATATTGAAGATATGATTGAACTTGGCTACCAAGTCAAAATCATTCGTGGATATTACACGCAAGAAGCAGAACCAGTATTCAAAGATTACATATTAGAGTTATTTAAACGAAAACAAAATTCAAAAAAAGGCACACCGCAGTATTTATTAGCAAAGTTATTTATGAATGCTTTATATGGTAAGACCATTCAGAGACCAATAAACACAGTGAGTAAATACATAACAAAAAATCACGAGTATTGGAAATTCTGGGCTAAACATGTGATAACTGATATTGAAAAGTTTGAAGAGGCTAATGGTGAATTATAGTTAATCAGTGGCATTCCAAGAGATGAGCAAGAAAAAGAAGAAAGAATTACAAAACCTACTCACTATGGAGCATTCATATTAGCATACAGCAGACGAATTATGTATAAGTATATGACCGAAGCCAACCCAGACAACGACCCCGACCGAGATTATTATTATACAGATACAGACAGCATTCAAAGCCATGTAAGAAACATTGAACGGATAAAGAGATTTAGGGATAAAACAATCGGCGGAATGGATGATGACCTTGGAACAGATTGTAAAATAATAAGGGGAATATGGGTAGCACCAAAATTGTATATGTTGGAGTATGTAAAGAAAGGGGAAGAAAAAGGTAAAACTCGTTTCAACTTTAGAGGAAAAGGTTTAGATTTGAAAAAGTTAAATTCAACCGCTTATGAATTAATGGATAAGGGTGAAAGTTTAACTAATACCATACTAGCAGAAACAGCAAACAAAAACATATTGAACACTTTAGTATACATCACCAAAAGAATGTAGTAAAAGTAGTTAAAAAAACAAGATGGTGCGGTCGTGAGTTTATCAACGAAAATGATAGTATCCCTTACGGCTTTGATATTTGAGAATTTCACTTCGTGCTACGCACTCTCGTTTATTCTCAAACATCGTCCTCCATTAAAGTATAAAACGATGTTTTGTGATGACGAAGTCAGAACAAAATATCAAATATCAATTAATTAATTTTTTTCATAAAATTTTTTACCACTCTATATAGAGTAATGACCACCCTCACCAGATTATGTGAGAAGTTTGAGAAACTCTCTATTGAAAATAAAAAAGAAACATTTTCTATTACCGATGTTAAAAAGATAATTACTGACGAAATCCAAATGATTGAAAATGCACGGGCAGGCAAGCCAAGGGATATTTTTCCATTCGGTAAGTATAAAGGTAAGAAAATTCAAGATGTTGCAACTATTGATAAGCCATATCTTGAATGGGTCATGAAACAGCCGTGGTTTGAAAAATTTACAGACATTAAAAATGAAGTAAAAAAATATATATGATATTTTGTTCTGACTTCGTCCTCACAAAACATCGTTTTCTTTTAATTATTTTTTACTTTAATGCTTTCGATGTTTTATGAAGATATTGAAAATATCTGAATAAAATATCTTATATATAAGATGACTGACCTGAACACCAAACAAGACTACTTGAATGAAATTGAAAAATGGAATCTTGATGGCGAAAAAAAAAAGCCGACAATTAAATGGACTAAACCTGACATTGTTTCTTTCTATGAGCAATACAAACCAAGGGATGATAATGTGAAAGTGGTTATACCGCTTGAAGCAACATTATCAAAAATGATGGAGGAAAAGAGCACCCCAAGGCGACTGATTTGAAAGAGACTGGTATCACTGAAATCAAGGCTAATGTTGGCGAAGAAATAGCGACTGCTACATGTACAGAAGAAGGATGTATATTAAAGAAAGAATACCAACCAAATGAAACCGATATTTTTCTTCAATATGAAAAGTATAAAAAATGAAAATTGAAGATGTTGCTAAGATTGACAAACCATACCTTGAATATTTAATTCAAGACCCTTATTTTATTAACAAAGATGCGGTAAAAAAAATCTTTGATAATTTATTCCATTGTATTTTTTTTTTTTTTTTTTTTGCTTTATTGGTCTTCTATAAAATTAGCAATAATATTGACATTTCCACCATTATTCGTAGTGGAAACCGATTTCTGCGTAAAAGTTAATACATCACTTGGAGACAGATAAATATCATAACTTCTTAGATTGATTTGTTGAGTTGAATTAGCATTAACATATATTTTGAAAATCGTCGTTCCGTTGGCGATAGCAGTCGCTGTTGTGTCGGTATCAACTATTGAATATTTCGTATCTACATC
The DNA here is from genome assembly GCA_019918135.1 of Paulinella micropora. NCBI lineage: Eukaryota > Cercozoa > Imbricatea > Euglyphida > Paulinellidae > Paulinella > Paulinella micropora. The sequence continues at coordinate 61,149 of WBZZ01005158.1, forward strand.
CACATACACTGCTCCAGTTAATGTTCCATTCAACGCCATTCTTACTATATTCGTTTTTGTGTCTTCATTACTAATACTTATCAATGATGGATATACTAATGAATAATTGTCTAAGTTAGCACCAGCACTATCATATTTTGCCTTATTTCTTATACTTAATATCGGTCTTTCTGTAGTGTGGGCGACTTCAGCACCCTCAATTGAATTCGTTATGCTGGTATTTATTACATTTGAACCCTCAATGAATAAACTGGCACTCGCTGTTTTAAGAGTTTGTATTCCAGTCTTTGCATCATTTTTCATTACTGCTGTAAAGGGTAATGTACTATTTCGTAGGCTTACACCAGTATTGGCATTTGCATACTCAATCATATGAACTAAATGAAATAATCCTGTTATGGGATTTTCAATATAAAACTTAATAGCACCAAACCCGAGATACTGAAATTGAATTTGAAATACATTTCCTTTACTCCAGTCTAAGTATGGCATAGCAAAGTTTCCATCGCATGGGTCGTCCCAGTCTTTTTGGTCTATATAATCTACGAGATTGCCGCAACAATGCGCAATATTCATTCCCGCTTTATCTTTGTAAAAGTAAAATCCATCATTAAGGTCATTTCCTATTCCAATACATGAAAAGTAATCTTTTGTGTAGTCTATTGTCCATAAGGCAGTAAAGCGAGCAAGGACACCAGTTCCAGTTCTATATTTTATTATCCTTTTACTTACTAATCTAGCATTAGCCGTGGCGTCAGCGGTAGTTTTCAATTCAGCCATATTATTCAAAAATGACACAGATGCTTTTGTTTCCGTTTTTGTCCATACCCTTGTATTAATGGTATATGGAAAGATTTCCTGTAAAACTGGTGTTAATTGAGCAGTCGTTGCTTCGCCAAAAGCGGTTTTTGAATTATTTGTTTCAATATTACCATCGTATCCAACACTGACATTTATAAATTCTCCGTCTGGATTTTGTGCGATTAAATTTCTCTGGTGAGACATATCGTATATATAAACAAAAAAATTAACTATCAAAATTAATAATTACTTCTTAACTAATAGAAATTATATTTGCCTTAACCTGAACCTCCCGCTGAGTGATTGCTACACTTACATGCTGATGAGCATTATTCTGTGTAGTGCTAATGAACTCCCATCGTCGCTCATTGGAAAGGTCAAGCCCACTAACTTCATTTTGGTCTTTGCTCCACAGCGGGCGGGTATTATCCCAAGTATCAACCCAGAACCAGTTGTATTGATACACATTTGAATTCATCAAAACAGAACCTTCAAGTTTAGGTTTCAAGCACATATAATCTTCAAAACTAGCGGGAAATATTTCAAATTCCTGAAGTCGTGCCCCGTCAAGTGTGGTGTAAAAACTGGTAGTCTTAGCGGTTGCTCTGTTATCAATATCATAAGCAGTATTCTTGTTTTCAGTGTTGTGGAAGAGTGTGTGATAAATTTTCTTCAATCGTTTTCCGTGTCCTCTATCAAAGCGGAGAATAATGTTTTGTGTAGTGGATTGAGCAATGGAATTTTTATAAACATAAGGATAATCAATATTAAAACTCATACCTTCAGCACTCGCCACCTTTTGTTGAATTGATTGACATCGGGATTAGTCTCAACCGCAAGGAACAAGTTAAGATTAGAAACACTTACATTACCAGCGGCAGCAACAAGCACTCCACTCGTTGACAAAGCAGCGTTATTGTAATAATAAATTTTAGGGGTCTGTTGCCAGACAATCCGCATATTCAAAATCTCAGGAAACATAATAGTCTTATCTAGGGCAAAAATAGTATTGTAAAGCATACCCATATTAATCTTAACACTGATAGAAGGCTCAGCGGAGGTGATAGCACCAGCCGAGAAATACTTAGGCTCGTTGTAAGCGACATCAACGACAGAGATCGCACCCGTTCCATCAGCCAAGGCTAAATCATCGTGTCGGCGAGCATTTGTAGGAGGTTCTGGAAACATTGCCAAAGTTCTAGCTGCTACATTATCTGCTCCATCAGTCATGGCTCGAAAGTTTGTTCTAGTTGCTGTTGTTAGTGAAACATCAATTTTATTATTGGCATTACACTTTTGAAGCATACATCCCGAACCACTTCCATTATCGTGGTTTTCAAGTGTCAGAAAGTCCTTCATAGAAGTTTCGGCCTTCCAAACAATTTTGGTAAAATTACCAACTTCATTTACATCGCACAGATAAACACCGCTACGGGTTTGAAGTTGAATTTGTCTAATAGGAGCCAGACAATCCATATAGCATTTGTTATAGTTCACGGCAATTGCTGGTGGGGCATAAGTAAAACTCAAGACAGAGCGGGCTAAGTTAAATGGTCTGCTGATAAGGTCAAAGTTGCTTTCTTGTCCTCCTGCGGTAGTAACAGTAATAGTTCCCGCACCTTCTCGCGGAGTTAGTTTATTCAAACGATACGAAGCACTGATGTAGTCAGTTCTGGAAAAGTCTAGTTCGCCTCCGTGTTGAGTCTGCATTTTTTTTTTTTTTTAAAGTAGTGTAAATTAATTTAGTTCACCAGAATATATTAGAAAGATTTTAAAAATCTTTCAATAAAAAAATAAATAATTCTAAAATTAATTGATATTTTATTCTGACTTCGTCATCATAAAACATCGTAAAAAAATAATTAATGGCTGTCGATGTTTGAGAATAAGCGAGAGTGCGTAGCACGAAGCGCAATTCTCAAATATCATCGGGACTTTAATAAATTAAAAAATGATGTAAATAAATTAAAATAATTGGTCTCTCTGTAAATCAACAATGTCATTACAATACCCAAACCATTAAGATTTATAGCCTGATCGTTTTCGTCTGTAAGATAAAACCGATACACATTATTTGAACTGGCGGATAATTTCTTACCATACTCAGACCCACTTCCGTCGTATATAACGGCTCCAAATGGAATTTCGTTGGCTGTGTATATTTCTTGTAGTACATGATTATCTCCTTCACCAACTAAGTCCGATTGAAGGTATAAAGTCTTTTCCCCAGTTAGAATAATCACATTTGGCGATTTAATGAAATCATTAGCGAAGAAATATGTTGAATTTCTATCAAAACCCATAACCCGCGGTTGAATACCTCCGTTATTTGAAACACTGGATGTTAATTTACCATCCTCCGCTTCTGTGTTTGTATTGTTGCTTGAGACAACATAAGTATAGTCATTTGGACTTTCTGCCGTCAGTACCTCCGACAACTTATTTTTTAAATTGTTCATTGTGTAGTTTCCATCAGGTATCGTAATTAAAGCCTCATACCCGTCTTCGCTAAGTGTAAAGGTATTATATGGCGAAGCCACAGAGTAATACGACTTTGGAACATAGATATGAAGAATTTTACAATGTGTGGGATTGTCTAGCCCCTTCATATTGACTTCGTGTGTAAAGTCGCTATCTGTGCCAGTTATTCTGTTTTTGCTATTTATGTAATAGATACCACTCGCACGACCTCCCTTGTACTCCATCGTAGGTGCTTTTTATAAAAACCACCTACAACCTCAAAAATCTATATATTAGAAAATATCTTTTACAAAAAGGTGTCAAATCCATAACCATTCTGTGCTTTTAATTTCTCCACTTCTTCTTCTTTTAAGTCTGTATAGCCACTAGCAAACTTAAATCGGTTGCCTTTCGCCCGCTCCATTAAAAATCTCATACTATGCCAACCGCATGTGTCTGAGGTGTTTGATTGTTGCTTTACTTGATTGACCTTCATTAACAAATAACTATCGGGATGGCTTCGGTCAATTAGTTGTTTCATTTGTTGTTGAAAGTCTTCTGTCGGCTCGTAAAGTGCTAATGGGTCATAGACTTCAACACTCCTGTCTTTATCTAGACTTATCCATACGGCGATCCAATGAGACCCCGCTTGTTTGTGATTGTCCAAATTCATAATAAATCCGTATCGCTTTCTGCTTCCGGGCTTCAACTTGTAGATTTCATCACTGGCTATTGCTCCGAGATACCATCCATATTTTTTCATTATATCATCTATTTCATTACTCATTAGTCCCCGTCCCTCTCCCTGTTGCTCTGGTGTCTCCTCGACGCTCGGGGGTATGGTTGTCTCCTCTTGCTGTGGTTGCTGTGGCTCCGCAGAACTTGTGCTCGGTGGTGGTGCTACATCTATCGGTTGTGTCTCCGCTGGTTGTGGATTTGTCATTTCAAATATAAGTTGTTTAGCATCTGGAGAATTTTCAAAACGGGGTGGGTCTATTGGCGATAGAGTGCTATTTACAGGAGTTTTTTTTTCTTCGCTTTCATTTTTAGCAATCATTTTTTTTGTAAATTGTTCTAGTTTATCCCATCCATCTTCTGCCGATGATATGTTTTCAGTGATTTTTTGTGTGTATAACCATCTCTTTAAACTAGTGGCGTAGTCGTTTGAACCTTTGTTTTTTATTATAGGGATATTAATGCCTGCTTTTTTAAGGTGATTTATTATTGTATGATTTTTCATTTTTTGACACGTTTTTTTCTTGATTTCTCAGAGAACATTTCATCAATAATTCTTCGTCTCTTTTCTTCTTCCAAATCTTTTTCTTGTTTATTTACTTTGTCAGTTATATCACTTATTTTTGGGGAAGATGTAGTTGCGGTTTTTTTTGGTTTATTTGTAGTTGAAGGGGGATTCGGGTTCGCTATAATAGGCTGTGCAACTGGAGCAGTCAATAATCCCTGTCTATGTCGTTGTTCTGCCTGTAGTTCCTGAATAAGTCGTTGTTCCTTTTTCTGTTCCCTAGATTTTTCTTCCTGTCTTTCCTTAATCTCCGCAAGTTGTTTTTTATGTTCCCTATCCTTTGTTTCTTTGAGTTCCTTAGCATCGGCTTGGATTTTTCTTTCTAGCCTCTTCTTCTCCTCTTCTAAATCCTCCCTTTTCTTCTTTTCCTTTTCTTCCTCGTCATGTATTAACTCATATTTCTTTTGTAAGTTGCTTTGTATCTGGTTTCTGTTCTCGTGTTCAAGACGATTGAAATCAGATTTGATTATTTTTTCCCTTGGTTTGTGGCCCTGCCTTTGTGGGCTCGTCTTACCAATATATTTCAAAAACAACTTAACAATTTGAAGTGTGCTCATATCATTTGTTTTCTTACCAAAATTAAGATAATATTTTTTACCCTTCTGGATAATATAAGGCCTCCCGCTCTTATTCCTATAAACTCTAGGTGGACGGACTTTTGCCTTTTTCTTATTAGTCTTTTTAGCGACCATTGTATAGATAATTTAGAATCGCGTTTCGTTCTATCGCACTCTCACTATGGATTCAACTTGTTGAATCTATATTCTAAACCATCGTTTTTTTATTTTAAGAAAAAATAATGTTCATCGATGTTTTGTGATGACGGCAGTCAGAACAAAATATCAAAAATATCATCATTTAATGAAACTTTATAGCACCTCCTCGTTGCTTACCATATCCGAGTTTTGCGGCAGTAGCACTAACACTACCCGCGTAAGGCACCCCAACACTACTCAATGCCCCCGCAGTCCTAGAGATTACCTTATTATCGCGAAGGAATTTATTAACAGCCAAGGCAGTTTTTCCGACCTTAGCCCAGTTAATCTTTCCTCCCTTTTGTCCGCATCCCTTCTTCTTGGTTTTCTTTTTTCCTCCCTTCTGTGGCATTGATGGATTGTATCCGATGTTATATCCTGATGGTTGTGAAATTATCACTGGCGATACTGGCATATAATATACATTAAAAAAATAATTATATAAAAATATTATTTCAGGCGGTAAGCAAAATTTTTTCTTAACTCATCATCAACACTTGAGACATAAAGAAAATTAAATCTCTCCTTTGTAGCCTCGTGATACTTTTGAAGAAAGTAATCAAAGTCAAAAGATAGGTCTAAGTGCTTATACACGAGTTCCATTTTATCCTGAGACTGGCTTGGAAAGATTAATAAATAATCTAACTGCTTAATGGCTTCTGGCCGTAGGTCGTTCAAATACTGGCTTGACATAATCACCTTTGATTCATAGTGTCTGTTCTTTTTTAACAAATCACTTACGGACTTGTCTCTTAATCCACTCCCTAAATCATCCAAAACAAAAACAACCTCTGGAGAAATATACTTGCTGGGTCGTTCTTTTTGTTCTGTAGTTTTCTTTTTTTCTTCTTTTCCAAAGTATAAAAATTGTGGCTTCTCTATTTCCTCTTTGTCCTGTTTTACTTCTCCTTCGTGTTGCTCGTCATGTCTGTTCAGTTTGTCTAACAGATAATCAATGACATTAACACCATCTGATTTAAAAAAGGTATATATCGCCATCGGGTTTCCTCTGTTCTTAAAGTGCTTTACCATTGCTTTATAAATGTAGTCCTTGTGTATCGTTGAAGCAATAATGACAATGTGGGTTTTTCTGTCTGTAGTCCGTTTCAGTATTTCAAAGAGTGCTGTCGTCTTACCGCTCTTCTTACGGGCAAGCAAAAATATGTTAGCATACGGCTCATTGAATAATTTATAACCTTTTGCTTTTTTGTTTCCATCTCCCTCTTGTTTTACTGGCTTCACCTTGACATTATTAATCTTCTCCATGATATTTTAGAATTGCGCTTTACTGCCCGAAGGGCGTAATCACTCTACGAGATGGTCGTGCTGTCGCACTCTCTCTTATTCTAAAACATCGTTTTTTCTTTACGGTTTAAAATAAATCGGTTTTCGATGTTTATCAACAAACGGGAGTTGCGGTAGCAACGAGAGTGTAGTTGATAAATATCATTATTAAGCAACGAATTCCAAACACACAACAATTCTTCCCGCTAAATTTCCTGTGTCAATATTTCCGCTGTCGGTTTCAAGGACTTTAAATGTATATTGTCCGTCAGTCCATCCGACAACACCCAAATTATAACTAAGGTTTGAAATGTTTGCTGTGGTGCTGTCCGCAAATGTTCCGATATATCCAATTCTGTCCATATAAAGAATTCTGGTTTTGGTTTCGGTCTGGTCGTTCATATAGTGGATAAATTTTACATTCATTTTGGTGGGTGTGAATGACATTTGAATATTTTTATTAAATGTCTTGCTTCCTCCAGCAAAATCATTGCTCAGAAAATAATCTTTTGGTATTTGAACTCCGTCATTCTATATAAAGATTTTATAAAAATCTTTGAGCAAAAATATACAAATGTTAATAATATTATTGTTTGTGTGGTCTGTGTTAGGTCGGACTGCCTGCGACTTTTACTCACGGGTAAGCGAAAAAAAGAATGAGAGTTGTGCTTATTGTATAAAGCAAGGGGTAGATACTGGGTTTAAGTGTGTTTTCATAAATAACGGAAATAATATGTGTCGTAGTTTTGATGAGGCTTTGCCTTTAATGTGTGCGGGTGATAATAGATTGTATATGACACATTTATACGAGTGCTCACTTCTTTGAAGAAGGTGATGGAAGGCAAATGCCAATCAATAGTGTTAGGATTCCGACATAAGTATTAGCAACCTCACAAGGTAAGTTCTTTTCAGATAGCCTTACGATACAAAGGGTTATAATGGAGATAATGATACACATTTGAAATAAGTATTTAATAAGTCGGCTGTCGGTTGGTCTGTTTTTTATACAACAACAATTCCAGTTATCTTCCAATTCGTGCTCTATTTTTTTCTCCTCAGTCTTTAGTTCTACTTCAAGAACACGAGACTTTAATTCTGGAGTTAGTTCGCCATCCATATCCATAATAGGTGGTGGTCTGTGAAGTCTGGTTGTATTATTTGACATTTCCTCTAATTTCTTGTAGTAATTCATAAGATTTTTATTTTCTTTTTAATTAACTACCTTTTCTGATAATTGTTGAACGACCTTAATTAACGGGGCTATAAACTCGGAATAACCTATACCATAACCGACATCACCACTATCAACACATTTAACATCTTCTGGATTAACACTCACGCCTTTCAATTCGTATTCTTTTCTTTGCTTTGGACACGGAACCATAATTGTTTCTTTTATAAAACCACCAAAATCTAGCATATCCATTTCTGTTAGTATTTCTTCTAATTCCTGTGCTATCAAACCAGTCCTACATTTCTTTTTGTCATCAATCATACGATAGCAGACTGGATTTAACTTATTAATAAAATCTAAGCCTAAGCATTCATTTATATCTTCTTTTTTTCTCCTGTCTGAATATTGAATTGGATTAGACAATACCCATAATTGTCCATCGCTTGCTTTCAAAGACATTAAAGCAGTATTTGAACCATTCTCCCATATGAACCCACTCGTTGAAGAATTATTCACTCTAAATCTAATAGCATAAGAAGTTAATCCTCCGCCTACTCCTCCTGCTGGCGCTGTTCCTCCACTTAATGATTTACCAGAACCAGACTGAGACATATAAATCCCCCAGTTTGAATCACTGCTATCCCATACAAATATTCCTCTCGCATTCGTCCCGTCTGTTTGTCCTTGAATTCCTATTTTCGCTCCATTATTAGTTGTGGTAGTTAGCACGCCAGAGTATGTAATCCCCGCATTCGCAGTTAATAATCCCGCTGTGCTTATGTTCATTGCCTCAGTGAAAGATATATTGCTTCCTGCCGTTATTCCTGATTTATAATAAAAAGCGAGTTTGCCACCTTTTTGAATTAGAAAGTTTGAACCGCTGTGGCTTGATTTCCAGTTCGTGCCATCAAAATAAGCATCAAAACTTTAAATTGACATTATCGTGTGCTCAGTTTAGTTGTTGAAATGTTGGATAAGCATCCGCCGTTGTTATTGCTTGTAAGTGTGCTCCTCCGATATTTGAAGCCGTTCCATATAATTCTAATCCTCCCGTCGCACCTACTCCTTTTGTTGAGTTGCCTATAATTATTGGTTTGCCTGATGCTGTTGTTATTTTGTCGCTCGTTGTTAATGTTGTCGTAGTTATTCCTGCGGTTGAAGTTATTGTTCCAGCACTTGTTATGTTGTTTGAGTTCATATCTAAGGCACCATAAAACCGCATACCGCCAGCATTGTTAAAACGGACAATGTCAGACGAAGCACTTTTATTATCCAAAAGTTTTGAAATATAAAGTCCCGCCCCTTTTACATCAGATGCTACATTCGTGAATACATATCCTCGTTGGTCTGCGGTTCCACTTAAAGCAGTATTTAGAGTAAATAAGAAATACTGATAATCTCCCGAAGTCTGTGAAAAGAATATATCTCCTCCATTTTGGTTTAATATCCTCGCCCCATTATATGTCATATTTCCGCCATTAGTGATAGTTTGATTATTAAAATCGGCATTGTTCGTTAAAGTTAGATATTTTATCGTAGTGCTCGCCCCATTAAATGTTTTACTTCCTGTTATGGTTTGGTCTGTTGTTAGTTTTACATTTTGTCCGTCCAATGTGTCCGCATACCCTTTTGTCGCTCCGTCCGTCGCTAATGTCGGAGTTCCAAGGTTGGCTATTTTGCTACTATTACAATCTAGCCCCGAAGCATTTACCCAACCGACAATCGTCCCGTCAATAATCAAACTTATTTTTTTCGCAGAAATTTCAAAGTTGTAATATGTCGCAGTTTTCATATCCAAACTAGCAATTGACCCGATATTACTTGTAGAATTGAAAACGATAAATGTGCCCTTTGTTGTTGAATTGATTGAATTTCCCGTTATTTCAACACCACTGCTATATGTCTTAATTCCTGCTATGGTTTGGTTTCCTGTTAGTTTCACATTTTGCCCGTCTAATGTATCCACATAACTTTTATTTGCTCCGTCCGTTGTTGCTGATGGTGTTGCTAAGTTTGTTATTTTGTTGTTATTCAAAGATAGTGTAGTGCCAGATGCGGTCGCTATTACATTATCACCAGAATATAACTCTACATACGAGCCCGTTATTTGTATCGGATATCAAGTCGCTGTGGCTGTTTTTTGTGCTGCAATCATTCCTATTTTTGTATCAAAGGCTATGCCGATACCGTCAAAAGTAGAAGGATTGGACGAACCACTTACTTCTAAAGTTGATGTAAATTTTTTATTCCCTGCTATGGTTTGGTCTCCTGTTAGTTTAACCACCGAAGTATCAAGAGTAGAAACATCCACACCATCAACAAGATTGACATTTGTTATGCTTTGGCTTTTCATATCAATACCCGCACTAGCATTTATTATACTGCTAAATGTTTTAATACCCGCTATGGTTTGGTCTCCTGTTAGTTTGACCACCGAAGTATCAAGGGCAGAAACATCAATACCATCAACATTACCAACATTTGTAATAGCAAAACCACCCATATTTAAACTACCCGTCATAGCCACTGTGCTGTCCTTTGCCAGTTTCGTATCAGTGTAAGCCTTCGTTGAAGCATCGGTGTCATAGAATGGCGTTGGAAGTCCGCTAATTGCTGTTGTGCCACTAAAATTTAAAACATTGCCAGTCAGTGTTATTCCACTCCCCGTTGTAGAAGCAAGAAGTATGGAAGAACCAACAATGCTTAGTGGATATCCCGTTGCTCCACCTACCTCCGACGAATAAATAGAACCCATATTATTGTTGTAATTGAAGAATAACTTACCAGTGTTTAATGGATTTGAATCTTTTACACCCAAATAAGTAGTAAATATTTTGTTTCCTGTTATAGTCTGGTCTCCCGTTAGTTTAACGACTGCGGTGTCAAGAGCTGAAACATCAACACCATCAACATTACCGACATTTGCTACATTAAAACCTCCCATATTTAAATCTCCAAACATCATAGCGAGACCATCCAATCTAAGAAAAGGTGAAGCAACATTTCGCCATTGGCCTGTGCTATAAATGAGTAGTTGGTTATTGGCGGGTGTGCCTGTAATTAAAACATCGCTGTGTGTATTAATTGAACTATCCGCGGACACTTTATCATTATTGTCTTCGTGCTCTGATATCCAAGTATCAGCATCTTTGGTATTTAGTAAATTAACTCCCGTTATATTCAAATTACCGCCCATACTAATGTTGCCGAATTCATCAACATTTATCGGAAAAGTTTTATTTACCCAGTTTATTGAGTTATATGTGAGATAACTATTCATTGCGATTGGCGCTGTAATGACTACATCTGTGAGTGTATCAATTGAGCCGATTGTTGTATTTCTCCATTTACCATCTACATCATTATATGTTAAGTATTGCCCGACCGTTGGAGCGGATATGTTAGTGTCTATCAAATTGTATAGACTGGTTTGGTGCGGATTACTTGTATTGCTTCTGTGTTGAGTTGAGGCTTTGACTTCGTCGTTGTCCCTCACTCGTTGCTCTGTATAGTATAGATTTTTTCCTTCTTTTATGTCTGTAGTTGATTTGGTAGATAATCTTGTGTCAAATCGTAAATCCGTATAGTAGAGGTTCAAAGGGTTTTCATCTTCTGGCACTCTGTCTGTATTCAGACCGACTATGTTTGTGTTGGTAAGGTCTAAGTTAAGTATGTTTAGACTATCAACCGCCAACTCATTCAAGCCAAGTAATGATTTATATTGCGACATTATATTATTTATTTATTTATTGATTTAAAAAATACTAAAATATATTAATCTTAGTATAAATGCCGTCTCCAGAAGCAAGTCGTAAGAATTGGGGGAGTGCTGTGGAAGGAATAAAAGCGAAAGCGAAACAACGAAAGATGGAACATGCCAAAAAGGTTTTGGAACAATACCGAAATGCGGTTAAAAGCGAAGACGAAGACATGGAACAAAAAATAGCAGAGATAGAAAATAAGAATGTGGCGAGCGATATTGTTAATGAAAAAGACCAAGATGACACACCCGAGCAGAGTGATAGCGAAGATGAGGTTGATTTTACTGACCTGATAGCAGAAAAGATGGCTAATATGAAAATCAAAAGAGCAAAAGCGGAAACTAAGAGAGAAAAGAAGAAGAGCAAGAAGCCAGAGCCTGAGAGTGAAGAAAGTGAAAGTGAGAGTAGTGAAGAAGAAGAACCGAAACCTAAGAAAGGTAAGAAGTCAAGTAGTGTAAGTGTAAAAGTATATAATCAATCTTCTGGTGGTGCTAAGAAAGAAAAAAGTGATGTTGAAAAATGTTTTTTGAAATTCTAAAATCACCAAAGGAAATGATATGAGTAAAAATTACTATATTCTGGATTATTATAAGTTAATTCTCCTTTTGAATTTCGTATTGCTTTTGCTCTCATTCTGTATTTTTTTCTTCTTTCTTTATCCAAATGGTCTAAATGTGAATATAAACCTATGAGGTCTTTATGATGTTCGTATCTGATATCTCCAAAATTAATAACCTTACCTTTCGGACAAATGACTTTATATTTTTTGTTTTTTACATTTGACTTTGAAAATCTCATACTATATAAATGCCAGATTTAGACCATAAACATACAATTATTAATAATCAAAATCGTAATAGTCAATTAGAAGACACACCTACTGGAGAAGAAATTCAAAAAAACAAAAGAAGAAGAAGCCCTTGAAATACACCACCAGAAAAAGAACCTGAAAATATGGAATACTATATGGGTTGATAATCCATTAGACCAAGTTTTCTTAGACTTAGCCGATATGAGTAAGATAAAAGATAAGAAAGGAAATAAAGGATATGCTTGGATGCTTGTTTGGATTGATTGTCATTCAAGATATTTAATAATCATTCCATTAAAAAATAAAACAGCGAAAGAAGTTTATTCCTTATAAACCTAAATCAATTACAACAGACAGCGGAGGAGAATATAAAGGTGCTACTCGTGATTATTTTATTCAAAATGGTATTAAGCACGATGTGGTTGAAGTAGGGGACCATAGAGCCTTAGCGGTTGTTGATAGAGTTATAAGGAGTATTAGAAGGTGGTTGGATTTATTATTTGAAACAAATAGAAATTTTGACTGGGTACTAAGTTATATTCAAGATTTGGTTAATGCTTATAATCATAAATTACATAGGGGAATTCAAGCCAGACCGGTGGATGTCTTTGCTAGAAGAGACAAAAATAAACAGACTATCACTCGTGATAACATTATTAATGACTATAGCATAGGCGATAATGTAAGAAAGGAAAACAAACGGAATCTATTTTCCAAAGGCATTTTGGTTTAATATCCTCGCCCCATTATATGTCATATTTCCGCCATTAGTGATAGTTTGATTATTAAAATCGGCATTGTTCGTTAAAGTTAGATATTTTATCGTAGTGCTCGCCCCATTAAATGTTTTACTTCCTGTTATGGTTTGGTCTGTTGTTAGTTTTACATTTTGTCCGTCCAATGTGTCCGCATACCCTTTTGTCGCTCCGTCCGTCGCTAATGTCGGAGTTCCAAGGTTGGCTATTTTGCTACTATTACAATCTAGCCCCGAAGCATTTACCCAACCGACAATCGTCCCGTCAATAATCAAACTTATTTTTTTCGCAGAAATTTCAAAGTTGTAATATGTCGCAGTTTTCATATCCAAACTAGCAATTGACCCGATATTACTTGTAGAATTGAAAACGATAAATGTGCCCTTTGTTGTTGAATTGATTGAATTTCCCGTTATTTCAACACCACTGCTATATGTCTTAATTCCTGCTATGGTTTGGTTTCCTGTTAGTTTCACATTTTGCCCGTCTAATGTATCCACATAACTTTTATTTGCTCCGTCCGTTGTTGCTGATGGTGTTGCTAAGTTTGTTATTTTGTTGTTATTCAAAGATAGTGTAGTGCCAGATGCGGTCGCTATTACATTATCACCAGAATATAACTCTACATACGAGCCCGTTATTTGTATCGGATATCAAGTCGCTGTGGCTGTTTTTTGTGCTGCAATCATTCCTATTTTTGTATCAAAGGCTATGCCGATACCGTCAAAAGTAGAAGGATTGGACGAACCACTTACTTCTAAAGTTGATGTAAATTTTTTATTCCCTGCTATGGTTTGGTCTCCTGTTAGTTTAACCACCGAAGTATCAAGAGTAGAAACATCCACACCATCAACAAGATTGACATTTGTTATGCTTTGGCTTTTCATATCAATACCCGCACTAGCATTTATTATACTGCTAAATGTTTTAATACCCGCTATGGTTTGGTCTCCTGTTAGTTTGACCACCGAAGTATCAAGGGCAGAAACATCAATACCATCAACATTACCAACATTTGTAATAGCAAAACCACCCATATTTAAACTACCCGTCATAGCCACTGTGCTGTCCTTTGCCAGTTTCGTATCAGTGTAAGCCTTCGTTGAAGCATCGGTGTCATAGAATGGCGTTGGAAGTCCGCTAATTGCTGTTGTGCCACTAAAATTTAAAACATTGCCAGTCAGTGTTATTCCACTCCCCGTTGTAGAAGCAAGAAGTATGGAAGAACCAACAATGCTTAGTGGATATCCCGTTGCTCCACCTACCTCCGACGAATAAATAGAACCCATATTATTGTTGTAATTGAAGAATAACTTACCAGTGTTTAATGGATTTGAATCTTTTACACCCAAATAAGTAGTAAATATTTTGTTTCCTGTTATAGTCTGGTCTCCCGTTAGTTTAACGACTGCGGTGTCAAGAGCTGAAACATCAACACCATCAACATTACCGACATTTGCTACATTAAAACCTCCCATATTTAAATCTCCAAACATCATAGCGAGACCATCCAATCTAAGAAAAGGTGAAGCAACATTTCGCCATTGGCCTGTGCTATAAATGAGTAGTTGGTTATTGGCGGGTGTGCCTGTAATTAAAACATCGCTGTGTGTATTAATTGAACTATCCGCGGACACTTTATCATTATTGTCTTCGTGCTCTGATATCCAAGTATCAGCATCTTTGGTATTTAGTAAATTAACTCCCGTTATATTCAAATTACCGCCCATACTAATGTTGCCGAATTCATCAACATTTATCGGAAAAGTTTTATTTACCCAGTTTATTGAGTTATATGTGAGATAACTATTCATTGCGATTGGTGCTGTAATGACTACATCTGTGAGTGTATCAATTGAGCCGATTGTTGTATTTCTCCATTTACCATCTACATCATTATATGTTAAGTATTGCCCGACCGTTGGAGCGGATATGTTAGTGTCTATCAAATTGTATAGACTGGTTTGGTGCGGATTACTTGTATTGCTTCTGTGTTGAGTTGAGGCTTTGACTTCGTCGTTGTCCCTCACTCGTTGCTCTGTATAGTATAGATTTTTTCCTTCTTTTATGTCTGTAGTTGATTTGGTAGATAATCTTGTGTCAAATCGTAAATCCGTATAGTAGAGGTTCAAAGGGTTTTCATCTTCTGGCACTCTGTCTGTATTCAGACCGACTATGTTTGTGTTGGTAAGGTCTAAGTTAAGTATGTTTAGACTATCAACCGCCAACTCATTCAAGCCAAGTAATGATTTATATTGCGACATTATATTATTTATTTATTTATTGATTTAAAAAATACTAAAATATATTAATCTTAGTATAAATGCCGTCTCCAGAAGCAAGTCAGAAGAAAAAGACATAAAACATCAAACAAAAGAAATTATAAAAGAAGAAATAGAACCAGATCACATCAGAACAAGTAAGAGAGAACGAAAGGCTAAAGTAATACTTGACCTTTAATAAAAATAAAAAAATACTATTATATCAACTTCTTCGCTCAGTTTAAAACGAATGCTTGGTGCCCATGGAAAACCTGATTAATCGGGGCGAAGAATCTGGTATATTAGAGTGGCGTTGGTAGAACGCATTTAATCAAAAATAACCCTGTAAGCAGTCTTAATCGTGAGGCTAAAGAAGTTGGCAATGGAATCTATATTATCCCAAAGCCTAAACAGTTTAAACGATCTTCTGCTCGCTGATCTTTGCGGAATTCTGTCTTGTAGCGGTTCAACTGGACGACCTCCATCCCTTCGTTAGCATGACTAAAAAGCATCGCGGTTCCGTGCTCTTTATCTAATCTAACCCAATACTTGACTTCGCTTATCAAAGGACGATTTTTCATATCAAGAGGGATTTTGACGGGGGTTGGCTTATTAGTACCGCCTAACTCCTTAGGGATATTTCCCAAAGTGATGCGACCAATGAGTAGATTACCCAAATTTTCCGCCAAAGTCTGTAAAACATTATATGAGAAACAAAATGAGCAACAAACATACCTTGACATCTGGGTCTTCTTGGCGGGGTTGCTCTGGTTCCTCTGGGGCAGGAGGTTCGTCAGCCATCTACAAACACACAAAAAACAGACAAGGGTTTGGTCTTTTTTCGTCTTAGCCACTTTGGGAATTCTGAGAAAAAAAGTCGCAGAACGAAAAAGCACGAGGAAAACATTTTACTCAATTGTGATAAAAATGCAATTTTTGTGTGTCAGCAAGCGATGAATTTTCTGGAAAAAAATCCAGACGGGAAAAAAGCGGAAAAAATAAGGCGGACAGGACAAATTGGTAATAGATAATGAAATTTTGGAAATTTCAAACTTATTTTTTTCTTTCCGACGCCACGACCCCAGCGCGCTAGTGCGTTGGTGCAGTGGTGCAGAATTTGATAATGAGTGAAAGTCTTATCACGAAAGGAGACAGGACCAAGGAGGATTGGATAGAGATTTATGAGACAAACAGACGAGGGAGAGACCAACTGAAGAAAGACAAAATAATAAGTCAAGAAAGAGTAAATAAAATTGACAGGGAAATTAATTTGTTAATTGAAAAAAAACAACCAGACTTGGTAAAGTTGTCCGCCATTGATAATATGCTAAAAAGACTTGACAAAGAGAGCAACAACATTGAAATTGACAGATTGGCACGACAAAAGAGAAGACTTAAGCAGGTAAAAAAAGAAACAGAATTGAAATTATTTTATAGTTGGAGGAAAGAAAATAGAAAAGAATTTGGATTTGAGGTTCAGAATAAAATTTTTGACTGAATTGATATAGATGGACTTACATTCAATAAATCACTCATCAAATACATTGCTTACGACAAACAAAATGAAAGCAATGTAATGAGGGTTGAAAATCAAAATGATTTGTTGGCAAATGTAAGAAATAATTTAGAGTTGTAAAAGAGTGGTCATGACCACTAACTCCTTTACCGCATAGGAGTATAATCTAGTGCGACAAAATTTTTTAAAAATTAGGCAAAAAACACTCTTCATTTCAAAGAGTTTCACTCATACCATACTTGTGTGTGGTAGGTGGTTGATTTGAAGTTGGAAGAGTAAGACGAAAAAGGTCAATTTAATGATACATACATGTTTCTTGTAGTGTGCTGTAGAAGGCTATTTTGTTGTTTTTGTTTCTTTGTATCTACTATCCATAGGAGGGGGTGCGACACACAATTCAAAGGAGAGAATTTGCAAAAATTCTTGCAGAGAAATTGTGTATCATCTACTAGCGTCGAGGACGAGTCTGGGGCTTGACGCCCTGCAAGTATCAGCTCCCAACTTCTCCTGGTGGCCACAAACCGTCAGTTCTTCCCACAGCTTTCCCGAGTATGTGCATGGCATGCTGTGGCTCACTCTCTCTTTCTCTCTCTCTCTTTATCTCTCATCTTCCCCTCTTTCCCCTCTCCCTCCTGCTTACGTTGTTCTTGGCCTCGGTGAGGGCGCCGGCCGCCAGCAGCGCCTGTGCGGTCGCCGTCTGCCCTCTGCGTCCGGCCACGATCAGCGCCGTGTTGCCGCTCTATACACAGCAGATCAGACCAGGTGCGACGTGCGGGGGGGAGGGAGAGGAGGAGGAGGAGGAGGAGGGGGAGGAGGAGGAGGAGGAGGATGGCAGCGCGCTCGCAGCAGGCAGCGGACACACACACACACACATACATACATACATACATACATACATACATACATACATACATACATACACACGCTGCTGGCCCCTCCGGCCCGCACAGTTGCATGTGTACACCACATCCCATCACCACCAACCCGCGCGAACCGGCACCCGGCCACGATCAAGCATGGTTTGTGGCCACCAGGAGGAGTTGGCAGCTCATACTTGCAGAGCTGCAAGCCCCCGACTCGTCGCTGACGATGACATGGGTTTTTCGAAATTCATGCAAATATTTGCGTTAGGAAAGTTTCCTGAATGCCTAAATTTCCTCGACTTTCGGCACTGCTCCCAAAAACTACTCGTTTGAGGGCACCAGGAGGAGTTAGAAAGCCATGTTTGGCACACACAAAGCTCGTTGAGCTGAGAGCATGCCAACACAGAAATAACCTGGAATTTTTGCATTTTAGCGTTCAGGACAAACGCCTAACGCAATTACTAGGAATTTCTCGTTTGACGTCAAAAAATACATATGAAGGTGATATTTGATGAAGAGAACGCGTATTGGTTTGGAAAACTTATCAAAAGTAAAATTATGTGATTTTTTGCATTTTAGCGTTCAGGACAAACGCCTCACGCAATTACTAGGAATTTCTCGTTCGACGTCCAAAAAATACATATGAAGGTGATATTTGATGATGAGAATGAGTATTGGTTGGAAAAATTATCAAAGTGAAATTACGTAATTTTTTGCATTTTAGCGTTCAGGACAAAGTTTGACGCCTAACGCAATTACTAGGAATTTCTCGTTTGAGGTCAAAAAATACGTATGAAGGTGATATTGGATGATGAGAATGAGTATTGGTTGGAAAAATTATCAAAAGTGAAATTATGTGATTTTTTGCATTTTAGCGTTCAGGACAAACGCCTAACGCAATTACTAGGAATTTCTTGTTTGAGGTCAAAAAAATACATATGAAAGTGATATTTGATGATGAGAATGAGTATTGGTTGGAAAAATTATCAAAAGTGAAATCATGTGATTTTTTTGCATTTTAGCGTTCAGGACAAACGCTTAACGCAATTGCTAGGAATTTCTCGTTTGAGATCAAAAAAATACATATATAGGCGATATTTGATGAAGAGAACGCCTATTGGGTGAAAAAAATATCAAAAAGAAAATTATGTAATTTTTTGCATTTTAGCGTTCAGGACAAACGCCTAACGCAATTATTAGGAATTTCTCGTTTGACGTCAAAAAAATACGTATGAAAGTGATATTTGATAAATAGATAGGTATTGGGCTGGAAAATTATCAAAAATAAAATTATGTGATTTTTGGCATTTTAGCGTTCAGGACAAACGCCTAACGCAATTACTAAGAATTTCTTGTTTGAGGTAAAAAAATATGTATGAAGGTAATATTTGATTAATAAGGAGTGTATTGGATTGGAAAATTATCAAAAAGAAAACTATGTGATTTTTGGCATTTTCCTGTTCGAGACAAACACCTAACGCAATTACTAGAAATTTCTCGTTTGAGGTCAAAAAATACGTTTGAAGGTGATATTTGATTAATAGAAAGTGTATTGGGTTAAAAATTTATCTAAATTTTTTTAATGTCATTTTGGCATTTTCCTGTTCGAGACAAACACCTAACGCAATTACTAGGAATTTTTCGTTTTACGTCAAAAAAAATAAGCATGGATGTGACATTGGATGAGTAGAAAGTTTATTGGGTTGCAAAATTATCAAAATTAAAATTACATATTTTTAGTATTTTTCCTGTTCAGGACAAACGTCTAACGCAATTACTAGGAATTCCTCGTTTGACGTTTAAAAAAAGCAATATGAAGGCGATCTTTGATCAATAAAGAGTGTATTGGGTTAGAAAATCATCAAATAAAAATTATGTGATTTTTGGCATTTTAGCGTTCAGGGCAAACTCCTAACGCAATTACTATGAATTTCTCGTTTGACGACAAAAAAAAGGAGTGTGGACGTGATATGTGATGAATAGAAAGTGTATTGGGTTGAAAAAATTATAAAAATGAAAATTGTGTGATTTTTTGCATTTTAGCGTTCAGGACAATAAAGGATACATATACATATACATATACATATACATATACATATACATATACATATACATATACAGATACATATACATACATATAGACATGTGCACAAATGTGAATCATCCCCACTTTTCCCCCTACATAAAGAAAGGTAGGTAGATAGGTAGGTAGCAGATAGAAAGATAGATAGATAGATAGATAGATAGATAGATAGATGAATAGATGAATAGATAGACGGATAGATAGACGGATAGATGAATAGATGGATAGATGGATAGATGGACGGATAGATAGATAGCTACATGGATAGATAGATAGATAGATAGATAGATAGATAGATAGATAGATAGATGAATAGATAGATGAATAGATAGATAGATAGATGAATAGATAGATGAATAGATAGATAGATAGATAGATAGATAGATAGATATTACTTACTTACCTACTGACTTATTTACTTACTTGCTTGTTTGCCTGCTTACAGCTTACTATTCAATATTGTGTTTTTGTCACTTATCACTTATCACTCACTACTTACTACTTACCACACTACAGACCGCTTACTACTTACTTCTTACTTACTTATTTACTTACTTATCTTACTTACTTGTTTATCAATTACTACTTGCTGTTTACTACTAACCAGACAGATAGACAGATAGATAGGTAGATAGATAGATAGATAGATAGATACATAGATAGATAAGAAAGATAGATAGATAGATAGATAGATAGATAAGTAGATAGATAGATAAATAGATAGATAGATAGATAGATAGATAGATAGGTAGATAGATAGATAGATAGATAGATATGTTTGGTCTATCAGCTCTGCATATCCACCCCTCCCGCCGCCAGTTGGCGACTCGGTAGCGGGTGGGAATGGGAAAGAGAAGAGAGAAGAGAAGAGAAGAGAGGAGAAGAGGAGAGAAGAGGAGAGAAGAGGAGAGAAGATGAGACAAGAGAAGAGGAGAGAAGAGAAGAGGAGAGAAGAGAAGAGAAGAGGAGAGAAGAGGAGAGAAGAGGAGAGGAGAGAAGAGAAGAGAAGAGAAGAGAAGTGGAGAGAAGAGGAGAGAAGTGGAGAGAAGAGGAGAGAAGAGGAGAGAAGAGGAGAGAAGAGGAGAGGAGAGAAGAGGAGAGAAGAGGAGAGAAGAGGAGAGGAGAGGAGAGGAGAGGAGAGAAGAGGAGAGGAGAGGAGAGGAGAAGAGAGAAGAGAAAAGAAGAGAAGAGAAGAGAAGAAAAGAGAAGAGAAGAGCAAATAGAAAGAAAGCAAAAAGTTACATAAATAGATAGATAGATGAGATGTCGCAAAGGAATGTAGTCCTTGCAAAGGAACGCAGTTTCACATCAAACAGTAATTTGTGTACTGTGCATGTGTCCGGTGGGAATCACGGGTAGACTGTGTTCTGGAAAAAAGAAGAGGAGGAAGGACGTTGAAGAAAAAGGCAATCTAGGAATGGAGAGTGGGGAGGAGTCCAAGTGTTTTGAGCACCGTAAGCTTGCACAAGCTACAATGATGACATTGTGTAAAGGCCTAAACCCCCGAAGGGACCTAGCCCGGGCTATG